>SSNS01000118.1:1111509-1131584 GCA_006937985.1 Aphyosemion australe
GTGTGTGTGTGTGTGTGTGTGTGTGTGTGTGTGTGTGTGTGTGTGTGTGTGTGTCCTCCACACCCGTTGGTGGAAATGCCACTCTTTCATTTGAAATAAAAAGCCCATTGAGTCGGTTTGATCTGGCTGTCAGTCATCCTGCGCTCCTTCAGCTCTGCTCCCACACCCGGCTCAGATAAATTAATGACCTGATACACTCAACGCTGCAAACTTACCAGAAACTGCTGAAAAATTAACAATTTAACTGCAACAGCAAAGTTAAACAAAGAAGACTAGTCATATGAAGCAAAGCAACTAGAGGCAATTCCATAAAGACAAAAACTTTAATCTCTTGGGGAAATATGATCCTTAATGAAGGATGGAAACTAATTTTATGCTGTTGAACTGTATCAGGCTAAAAAAAAACTATCTACCTTCATGTGACTTCTTTTTGCTTAAAGAACATCAGTCATCCTGCTGAATGGCATTCCTGTTAAAAGTACAGACAAAAATATCTGATGCAGAAAAATCCCTGTGGAAATACTGAAGTGCTTAAAATGGAAGAAAAGATTATCTAATTTCTAAAGATGCATAAAGCTTTGCTTGTAAACTTTGACAAAATGGAAACATAACCTATTGTTGCTGCAGTGGTTTGAAATCATAAAGACAAATCTAAAATCAGAAACCACACAGGAAGAAAGAGACGGAAACTCAACAAACAAAAAACTAAAGTGCTAAACTGACACTGAAAGATCTTTTATTGCATTAATTACTCCATCTGGTGGATCTTTTTCCCTTTTTACTTTAACAAAAGGAACATCATCCAAAATGAGGCCAACAGGCCATTCGCAGCCTCAGTGATTTTGTGCAGCCATCAACTTCAATTTTAAAATGTCCAATTAGAGGGGTGTATTTTTTACATTTTTATATTAAGATTTTTGTTAATGAGAGACTTGACAAAAAAATGCTGATAAATTAAAAATTTTTCTTGGCAATTGTTTTGTAAAGAACAAAGAATCTGATTATTTTCTATCCAAACAAATAAAAAGACTTGTTTTTTTCATTCAAATGTTTAATTGAAAACAAAATTACAATAAAAAAGCCTTTGTGGTGCTGAAGGACTTTTTGTTGTTCTTCTTGAACAGCCCACTGATGCTCTAGAGCAGGGGTTCCCAAAATGTTTTCTTTGAGGACCCCCTTTCTCGTGTCCAAGACAAGCCAGGACCCAAACCCAACTCCTACATGCATAAACACATTAAATGTGATCATTTACTAACTTTCTACAGACATACTGAGTTATAACTTTCATATGGAGTTCTGATTATACTGTAGGGTGTTATTGGGATTTTATAAATGAAATTTTTACAAATACAATCTTGCTAACCTCACAACCTCAGCAAAGACAAAATTTTGGGGACCCCCTGCAATCTTGTGGGGACCCCCTTGGGGGTCCCGACCCCCAATTTTGGAACCCCTGCTCTAGATCAGGGTTAGGAAACTTCTGTCCTAAAGAGCTGCTATCCAGCACGTTTTAGAGGTTTCTCTGCTTCAACACACCTGATTTTAATCAGCAGGTGATTAACAGGCTTCTGCAGAGCCTGATGAGCTGCTGAACAGGTTAATTAACTGTGTTGAAGCAGGAAAAAACTAAAACATGCTGGATACCGGCTCTTCGGGACCAGGGTTCCCCCTGCTCTAGAGCTGCATCATGTAGACCAGCGGTGTCAAACTCAAACTTATGAGGTGACCAAAAGTTAAAACTTCCTCTGATCAGAGCTAAGTGCCAATGAAAGTAGAAAGCAAAAATGTTATTTCTACCTGTTTCCAAATATATTGCATAAAATATTCATACATAAATATGAACCTTTTTTCAGAATAACCAAATTATTTAAATTCTATTGATTGCTTCAAATATTCGTTCTTAAAATGTTAAAACTCCAAAAGATATTTGCATAAATATAAATTTAAATCGACACTATAAATCTGAGAAAAGGTCACTTTTGTCTTTCTGAGTTGAACAGAACCACCTGCTGCCCAAACACACCTATAACAATGCTTTCAGTCATTTTTCTCCACCTAAAACTCACCTCTAATTTATTAGTACATATAAAATAAGGAAAGTGAATACATATGTGTGAATAATAAAGACAGAGATTTATATTTATTAGCTGAAAAAGAAAAACAGACACCGTATTTGACCTTTGACCCACAGCGGAACCATGCTGGTTTTCAGTCAACAGCTGTGGAGCGACTGACTCACACTGCTGCTGACAACACTTTAACAATCATCTAAAGGCTCTGTGCTTTCATGAATTTTTGCAAATAATCACTAAAATTGTAATTTATTCCTCGTGTTGAAGCAGACTCACTGCCCTCTGCTGCAGCTCCTTCTTCGTCCCAGGTGTCACATGTTAGCAGGACTTTGACCTTTCCCAAATATAAACTTCCTTGGCCGAGAGACAACCTAAAGAGGGAGGAGTCTGACACGGTGAGTTCAACCTGGGGCAGACTGAAGGACAAACAAGCAGAAAACAGCAGTTCCAAGAAACATAAGAGGGTAGCAAAGCTTACCGAACGTCTGAAAAAGTAAGTGTTTACAAGATTTGACCTTTACTGCAACACTAGTAGGGCCAGCCTCTGAGTTTATTTTTAGATGAGCAGATATCAGAAATGTTGGACCCACTGTGACAAGACCTGTTGCATTGGATCTATGTGTTTGAGGGTTTTTTGGGCTCATGTTGTACTAAAGCTTTAACTTTGGGTCAGTTTATGTTGCCATAAACCTCAATCGTGTTTTAGAATCACATCCAGCTGAGTGATATTAGAAAAGCTGCTTTTTTGTTTGACTTGTCCTGCAGATGTCTTCAGCTGCTTTAGCTGCTCGTCGGGTGCTCGCAGCTGCGTCACACTCAAGCCATGAGGGAGGAGGTCAGTGAACGCAACTAGATTTATGTTCAAATAACTCCTTTGTTAAATGATTGTAAGAGACATTTGTCTCTGCAGATGCTCCGGGACTGCTTGTTGGCTTTCAATAATTCTATAAAATTAGCTAAATCCCAGTTCATGTCTCAGCTTGTGGCAACAAACAGCCACAGGCCTCAGGTCCTTTTTAATGTTTTAAACAGTTTAATTAATCCTGTTGATGTTGGTGGTGTTGTACCTTCTCAGAGTTTGTGTGACAACTTCCTGAATTTTTTTCTCAGATAAAATTCTGCAGATCAGGTCCTCTATCACCTCACTGTTTATTTCAGACCCTACTGTTTCTTCTCCTTGTTCTACATCCTGGTGCCAGTTCTGTCCTGTCTCTTTGGAAGAACTATCAGCAATTGTCAGTCACTTAAGACCTTCTAACTGTCCCCTGGATTGTCTTCCGCCTCTTTTCCTTAAACAGGCCTTCGATAGTGTTGCTTCCGTCATCCAAAAGCTAATCAACTGCTCACTTTCTTCCGGCTGTGTTCCACAGTGTTTAAAACAGGCTGTTGTCCATCCACTCATAAAAAAACATAATCTAGATTCCACCTGCCTTTCTTTCTAAAATTCTTGAGAAAGTAGTTCATTCTCAGCTGCAGGATTATTTGACATTTCAGAGAAATTTCAATCTGGTTTTAAAACACGCCATAGCACTGAGAGTGCTCTTCTGCGTGTTTTTAACGATCTGCTTTTAATTAGTGATTCTGGAAATTCAGCCGCTTTATTATTGTTAGATTTGTCAGCTGCCTTTGACACCATTGACCACAGCATTTTGCTGTCTCGTCTCGAGTTGTGTGTTGGTCTCAAAGGTACTGTCCTTCAGTGGTTTCGTTCTTACCTACAGGACAGGTCTTTTTCAGTAAATTTGGGCCCCTTCACCTCTGTTTCAGCACCCCTGACCAGTGGAGTTCCACAAGGCTCCATTTTGGGACCCACACTCTTTTCACTTTACTTGTTGCCACTAGGTTCTATTTTTGAAAAATACAATATTACATTCCACTGTTTTACTGATGACCATCAAATTTACTTCCCTCTTAAACCAGACAAAATTGCTTCTTTATTTGACTGTTTGAGCAAGGTTAAGCAATGGATTAAGCAACTTCATGAAGCTAAATGACTCAAAGACGGAGATTTTACTTTTTGGTGATCAGAATCTTCTGGATGATGTGGTCAGTCCTCTCGGCCCTTGCTCATCCTTGGTAAAGTCCTGTGTGAAAAATCTTGGAGTCTTTCTTGATGATTCTTTCGGGCTGAAGAGACAGGTGAGTTCAGTAGTCCAATCAGGTTTCTATCATCTAAGACTGTTAGCAAAGGTTAAACAATATCTTCCTGCTGACGTTTTTGAACATGTCATCCATCTGTTTGTTTCCTGTCGTTTGGACTACTGCAACTCACTTTACTTGGGCCTGGATCAGTCATCTTTAAATAGACTCCAGCTGGTCCAAAATGCAGCAGCACGCTTACTGACTGGCACCAGAAAGCATGACCATATAACCCCAGTATTAGCATCTCTTCATTGGATCCCCGTGTACTTCAGGATTCATTTCAAAGTCCTCCTCTTTGTCTTTAAATCTCTTCATGGCTTGGCTCCACCATACATCAGTGAGTTATTGTCCATCTACACTCCCGTCAGAAACATGAGATCTAGCTCGCAGTCTTTTTTAATTGTTCCAAAAACACGTTTGAAAACTCGGGGAGACAGGGCTTTCTCTGTGGCTGGCCCTAGGCTGTGGAACAGCCTTCCTGTGGATCTAAGAACCACACAAAACATAGAGCACTTCAAAGCACTACTTAAAACTTACTTGTTTGAGCTGGCTTTTAATGCAGGTTGACTTGAGTAGGCAACTTCTGTTTTAACTGATTTGTGTTTTATCTTTACTTTTTACCATTAAATGCATTTCTTTTATAAATTTTATCCTTGATTTTACTGCAATTTCTTGATTGTGATTTATTTTTTAATCTATTATTTTATTCTTGTTAAGCACTTTGGGGTTGCCTGTGTGACTGTAAATGTGCTATAGAAATAAACCTGACCTTGACCTTTGGTCTGAGTTAATTAACAGAAAAGTCTGCAGAGCTGGCAGCCAGTCTGGTGAAGAAGCTGCTTCTGTTAGGTGTCAGTCTGAACTGGTTGGTTGTGTTTTTTCCCCACAGCCAGGACCTGGAAGATCCTGACGATCGTCCTGGCTTGTCCCGGTGTAGCCATCTGCATGGCCAACGCCTACATGAAGATGCAGGCTCACGCCGGACACGGACAGCCAGAATTTGTGCCGTATCAACACCTGAGGATCCGCACCAAGGTGAGCCTCGGGGTCATGGATCAACAGCCTCGTCTGAAACTTTTTTTTTAATATTTACCTGTGTCCTTCTAGAAATATCCCTGGGGAGATGGAAACCACACTTTGTTCCACAACTCTCATACCAACGCTCTTCCTGACGGCTACGAGAGCTCCCATCATTGAGCCGATTTCTGTCAGCTGAACATTTCAGACTCCAGTCTGTGGTCTATTTGCTCTAATTATACTGACCAAAGAAGAAGCAGGACCAGGAATAAACCTACTCCCTGTTGTATCATAATGACCTGCTGCTGCTTTGTTCTTATTTATTAACACTCAAAATGAGCTCAAGTATCTTTAACACACGACTGCTCATGCAGAAATGTAAATACGTCCATCTAAAGGTTAATGTTTCCCACTGCCTTACATATTTTAGATGCATCTTTGCTCCATGATGACTGAATTATCTCAACAGATCCTCATTCATTCCAGCTGGAGCCTGTTGAGAGCCACATGCAGGTCAGGGTGCTCTGAGGATGCTGCGTTAAACACTTGCAAAAGATTTTCTGTGATGTCTGCTATAGAAAATAAATCTAACCTGAGAATGCATCACTCCCTTAGAGCTCAAATGTGCTGAATGGACATCATTTAAAAATATGGTTACAAGAAATTGACGATCTGTGGCTTAGAAAACGAAGGGCGTACTCAACAGCAAACACTGAACTTGTGTAGCAGGGCGGAGAAACAGGGGCCTGGGCGGGACTTGATCCCCAGACTCCCGGGACAAGGTCATGTACACCAACCAGTCAACCAAAGGGATATCCCCCTGTGGCCAAGCAGCCAGGGCATATGATCAATCACGATACAGTGACAGGATGCTCACCCTGTCGCTCTTGCATGTGTAAGAAAACTGCAAGTTTATTAACAGGGCTGCATTCTATTTAGTTTGCTTATTTGCATTTCAGCAGAATAATCAGCATGCATGGCTGCAGGAGTGGAATGCAGCCATTATAAATACACCAGTGTAATATTTTGCAAATCAAAATGTCATAAAACTGGCCTTTGAAAATATATCTGTTCATGGAAGTCAAATCACTAAGTCTGACCTGAACTCTGATGGTTTTGGTCTTTAAATTCAGGCTTTCTAACTTTTAGTTATTTCAGAAATGTGCAAAAATCTGTTAAATCAGTCATTCAGTTTCCTCCAAAACTAACAAAGCAGTGACTTCCTTTACTTCTTTTACCTGATGAATAAAAACACTGAGGATTCACATCAAACTTAAGACAAATAAATTACCCTTTTAGCTTTTATTTCAGCGTAATTACATCTAAATGTTAGATAATTGCTTCATTTGTGTGAATCTACCTTAATTTAAATATGATGAAAGTGACCGATCAGTGAATGGTGTCTGACCTAAAATGATGAATTATCAGGAAAAAGGTCTGAGTTAAGTATCAGACTGGTATTTCCCTTCTAAAGAAACAGAATTATGAGGAAGATGCAAAACACAGTTAACCTGCAAACCTTTAGGTCAAGTGCTAGATCTAGTTATTAAAAGGCAAGCATTGATGCCTAAATGTTCACTTTTTATCACCATTTTCTGTTTTCTCTCATCTAAAAATATAATGATCTGTTACAAACGACACAACCTTCATTGAGACATTCAATGACCCAGAAACAAAAGCTGAACTGTTGAGTTTTTGTTTCATAAACAGATTCTAACGTCAAACCAAAAACATGTCAGCAAACAGCAACAAGTCCTTAAAGGTCTAGTTAGTCTGGAGGAGACTGGTGAATGGAACACACACACACACACACACACACACACACACACACACCTAAAATATGAAACAATTAAAAAAATTGTTTAAAATGAACTATTGTCTAATTTTAATAAAATAATTATATTTATATAACCAATCTACATGTTTTGTGGACTTGGAAAAGGCGTTCTACCGCGTCCCTCGAGAGGCCCTGTGGGGGGGGTACTCTGGGAGTACGGGGTACCAGGACCGGTCAATCTACGTTCCAACCCTCACCTACGGTCACAAGCTTTGGGTAGCGACCGAAAGAACGAGATCGTGGATACAAGTGGCCGAAATGAGTGACTGGGCTCTCCCTTAGGGTGAGAAGCTTGGTCATCTATAGGAGAGTCTTGGAGACCTGCTGCTCCTCCACATTGAGAGGAGTCAGTTTGGACTCCTCTCAGCCTAATAATTACAGACTCATTTCTAAATTGCCCTTTATCTCTAAAATCTTAGAAAAAGTCGTGGCCGATCAACTGATTACTTTTCTGGAAATTCACAACAACTTTGATAAATTCCAATCTGGTTTTCGTAAAAATCACTCAACAGAAACAGCTTTGCTTAAAGTTTCCAGTGACATCATGATGGCTGCAGACAACGGGGAATTTACAGTCTTAGTATTGTTGGATCTTTCTGCAGCTTTTGACACTGTTGATCACAGCACCTTAATTAACAGACTTCATGACTCGTTGGGAATCTCTGGAACCGTTCTAGACTGGTTCAGATCGTACCTTTCTAACAGAAGTTTCAGTGTCTGTATAAACCAAATCATGTCAGATTCCACAAACCTGTTCTGTGGGGTACCCCAAGGCTCTGTTTTAGGTCCACTCCTGTTTTTATTATATATACACCCTCTTGGACAGATAATTGATGCTTTTCAAAATGTCTCTTATCACCTATATGCAGATGACATTCAGCTGTACTGCTCCTTTAAGGAATCTGAGCTCCATAAACTGGCTGAACTACTAGAGTGNAAGAGACGAGGTGGCTCGTGCATCTAGTTAGGATGTCTCCTGGACACCTCTCTGGTGAGGTTTTTTGGGCACGTCCAACCGAGAGGAGACCCAAAGGACGAACCAGGACACGCTGGAGGGACTATGTCTCTCAGCTGGCCAGGGAATGCCTTGGGATTCCTCCGGAGGAGCTGGCCCAAGTGGCTGTGGAGAAGGAAGTCTGGGCCTCCCTCTTTAGGCTGCTGCCCCCCATGACCCGATTCCAGATAAGCAGAAGAAAATATGGAAAATAGAAATTATATTAATTATATATGATGCTGACAATCACTTGCCACTTGCAGATCCTCCACCAGGGGGCAGCAGACATGTACAGAACTGGACATGAAGGATTTGTGATGAAGGTACTAATCCTGATATAGGGGTCAGACATGTTTTATGGCCAGTTTGCAACAATAGTCTAAAAGGGGTTAAATGAACTAGAGGTGATCAACACACATCAGATGACATCATCTCTGCATCACGTGAAAGAGGAAGCGCTGAAGCGTGACCCAAAGACAGAAAATTGTTTTGACCTATTTGACATTGTCCACTTAACTTTACTGTTCATGTTACAAACTGAGACACGAGGGCTCTCTGCATGAGCAGCGTTCCTGAAACCGAACTGTCGTAAAAGGAACCAGGACTTTTTAGTGAACACGCTGGCTGTAATTTATCACTTTCGTCATGTACTGATATTTTTTTGTCCCAATAAAAATACAAATATAATCAAAAAACATTTAAGCACAAACACCAGGAAGCAGACAGATGTTTGAACAATATATTTGGAGGCATGAATTCATACAGGACAATTCAAACTCAATGTAAATCTGTCATTTCTACATCTATGTACAAAATAACCTGATCTCAATAAACTCTGCTACATAACATTCATCAGATGTACAGTCATTTGTTTACACGTTTCCCAAATGAAAAAGGTAAAAATAATAAATGCAAAAACTCCATTACTAAAGAATGCCATGAATTACACCAAAATTAAAGGAAATATTTGCTCAGAAAACAATGAAAATAAATCTACGCTTCTGTTAGCGCAAAAGAAACGTGTTTATAGCACTGTCATGATGTAAAAGAAAATGATAATGGCATCTTCAGAAAGTTCTTTCTCTGCCTGTTGAGTTTATCCACCCGTGACTATCGAAGCCCCCGCTCAGCTTAAAGCCCCCGAGGCAAGGCTCAGCAGGTCCTGTTTCAGAGTCTCCGTACAGTCGGCCTCTCTGGCCAGTCTGTGAAGGCAACCCGCAGCAACAGAGGACAGAAACGGCTGAGGGCAATTCTGATAACCCAGCAGCAAGGACAGGCAGGCCCGACCCAGAGCAGGGTAGCTGTGCCACTGAGAAAACCAGTACAGCTGTGGGAGCACAGCAACGAGGACTTCAGATTCACCAGAGCCCCGATCAGCTGGTTTCACCGGCTGGATATCCTTCTGCTGCCGCTTTGGTCCCAACGTCTTCACTTCTGGATTGAGGGACCTCATAGGCGTACGGGCCGATTTAGAAACAGAAATAACTCTCTTGATGGTGTTTTCATCTAAGCTTGTGTTGAGTCCTGTGATGACTTCCTGTATTGTTCCAGCGAAGGACGAGTTCTTACTTTCTGTTTGCTGCAGTAAAGCGTTGAGTTTTTTCGCCTGTTCAGTCAGCCCCAGCTCAGACGTCAGACACGCCAGCTTCTCCTCGGAGTGTTCTTGGTCCGTTTTAGGTTCCGTCTTTTCAGCGTTGTCCTCTGTGGGAGCAGCTCTACAGGGACCAGTAGCCTTAGTGGAGCACGACATGAGAAATGACACAAAAGTATCCTCCAGCTCCTCCTTCAGCTCGTTTACCAAAAACCTACACGCTCCAATCATCATTGCACCTAAAGGTGACTTCTGGAAGTCTTCCTCTGTCCCATGTTGGTAGGTACTGAGTCCATTTACGACTGCTGTGTCTAAGATCTGACACTGGCCTCTGCTCCATAGCTCTTTCCTTTTTGGATCCCTGCTGAGGCGACATCCATGCATGTAATGCAGCACTGGTAGTAGCATACCCGCACTAACATCTTTAATACAAATAGCTTCGTCAGCTTTGCCCTGAGACTCTCCAAACCCGCCTCTCAACAGAGCCCTGAAGTACTCAGAGCCAGACCCGTCTGCCCCCTCCAGTCCCGCTAGAGCCTCCCTGTTGGCTGGGACCCGGGTTCCATCATCAAGCAGCAAGACCAGGTCAAAGTCCAACGCCTCGTAACGACACGTCTCAGCGAGGCGTGGCTTCTTCAAGGGAGGGGGCAAATCTTGGTCAGAGTTACCAACAGACTGGGTTGTAACGGGACTCCTGTTCTCTTTGATCAAGTCAGTTTTAACGGTCCCCGTCAGAGCTGACAAGCATCCAATCAGGAGAGAGAAATACACAGAGTGTAGTGGAGAGGTCACGCCTGAATGTGAGGAATTTAATAAGTCAGAAAGCAGCCTTCCACGCTGATCTTCATCTTCCTCATCATCATCAACATCACAGTCAAGAGGCAGCAACGCCAAACGAAGACCGCCACTATCCAGGAGAAGTTTCCTCAACAGGGATTTGTTGCTGCAGGAGAAAACACAAACTCATCATATCTGGTCCCCTTATGGCATCATTTTGTTGCACTTTTCATCTAAATTACAGTCAGCCAGAGGCTACTGTGATGCTTATATTCCAAAGTAAAGGTCATGATGTGCTACTCACCTGCTGATGAAAGGCAGAGAGAGTGCACAGTTTATCTTGTCGGACTCAGAACCCGACAGCATCACATGTGCAAGAACACCAGAGCCGAATCCAGACTCACACTGAACACGCAGATTATTCAGAAGAGCGGCACCTGCAGAGTCAGCATGCAAACTGTTTCAGTACAAATTCAAACCGAGGCTTTAAAATGATTGTTTTTTATTGATAAAATATTTAAATATCTCTGAGCTGCATTAATCTTACCCAGCTGTTTAACTTTGGCTTTGACTCGCTCCGTCTGCCGCTCCCGTCCCTCTGATCTCTCATCTCTCAGACAGAGATGGTGACGAATCAGAGCTACAGAACCGGTCCGAACCAGTGCCTGCAAACAATTTGGGTTGCAGCTCAGACGGCAAAGCATACGGAAGCACCTGCTGCTGGGGTCCTGGTGCTGCGTGAGGTAGTACAGCAAGCCGGACATGACGCCTGAGCTGATCAGCGCGGCGCTGGGGTCGCTGGCGTGGGAGAAACGAGACAGCAGCAGCAGGATGGGAGACTCTGTGGTCCAGGGTTCAGGGTGGTAAGGGTGGTGATAGGCAGCGGGTCGAGGAGCAGATGGAGGACTTTCAAGAACGACCTGAGTCAGGGAAGCTGCTGATTGAGCTCTTCTCCTTTTCTGTGGGGAAGAGAATTTTGTTGGAGAGACGGGTGCTTGGGGTGTACTGGGAGTGGAGGTAGAGATGGTCAGGATTTGTGGTGGGAGAGCACTGGAGGGGGAAGGATCAGCGACGCTCCCTGAAGAAGATGAGACAGGTGATGAAGGCTGAGCGGGCTTTTTAGCAAGAGCAGACACAGACAAAGAGGAGCTTTTGAGAGAAGGACTGGAATATGGGTTTGGAGAGGAGGTTTGAGGGGACGAAGCTGGTGGGACCTGAGGACTGCCCCAGTCTGCATCCACACTGGAAGCATCCAGCAGGTCCCCCTCAGAAGAGATCAATCCCTCCGACAGCAACCAGGACCTGCAGAGAAACAATGTTGCACATAAAAACACAGAATACTAAAATGATCCAGCTGCAACAAAACAAGGTGTGCGTTTAGTTTTCATACCTGAGACTTAAGAAGCTGGAGGAACCTTGCTCCCTCTTGAATCCCTCAGGAGCAGGAAAGTCAAACGACTCTAAACATGAAGAGGGCAGCAGGTCACTGGGAGACATGCTGGAGGAGATGCTTCCATCCACTTTCTCCACCACCTGTTCCTCTCCTCTGGTCAGTTTGACAAGTTGTGAAACAAGTAACGGGACCAGCCCCAGCTCTTGCAGCTGTTCCATAGCAGACTCGTCAAAAACAAAGTCCACACAGGCCAGAATAGCCAGTTTAGAAAGTGGATGACTCTGATGAGAAGACAAAAAGCTAATCAGCACCTCCAACCCACCACTCTCTTTCACCTTGGCCCGGTTCACGGCCTCTTTGCAGCACAAACACAGAGCCTTAAAAAAGACTCCGGACTTCAGTGGGTCCCTTTTAACCTCCTCAGTGAATTTCTGGATGACCCCCAGGGACCCCACGAGAGGTCGCAAGCAACCCTGAGAACACAAGTTAGCCAGTGTTTTTAGCGCAAGCTCCTCAAAAGGTTTACCAGACTCCCCCGATGCCATGACACCGAGCTGAGCCAGGACCCCAGAACGGGACACCTCCCTGGAACATTCCACACCACAACCCCTGGTCAGCTCATGGAGGGTCCTTAGTGCCGCACGCCGCAGCCCGTGGGAATATTCTGGGGCAATGAGAGGGGCGAGGGCAGATAATGTCCCCTGGGAGATCAGGGAGAGGCGGTTTGAAGGTGTGTCTGAGAGGTAGAGAAGCGCCCGAGCAGCCGACTGAGCACACTCAAGTTTAGGGCAGGAGTCGGAGGGTGGAGCAGCTGTGGGGGATGATGGAGAAGATGACAGGGACACACAAAGGAGGAGGAGAGGAACGCCACCTGTGTGACAACAGAAAGGGAATTTTAAATAAACCAACTCAGTTATTTCAGAAAACACATTAAAAGTGTCAACAGTTACAGACGATGCTTCATAAAAGCTTGTTGATGTCAAAAGATTTAGATGCTCAAGATTCTTGGACCTTGTGTTTGGGTGTCACAAGACTCATAAGCATAAGGGTGTTTTTTTTATTATTTCTGTTTATTTGTGATCTGAGAACATCAAAGATCAGCTGAAATTTGTCCAACTGTCAGATTAAAAAAGCTTTCTTACTGCTCCAGTGAGGCTTTTTCACTCGTGCCGTTATAAAAGTTCCTATCCTCTTTGAATGCTACTGAAACACACCCGGTATATTTATGCCTGAGGTTGTAATACTAGTGTGTAAGTAACTAGACTTGAGCATATTTGACTGCACTTTTGATAATGAAGTGAGAGATGGCCACATGTCATCATTACCAGCAGAGTGGATGAGTTCAGAGCTCTCTGGATCCATGGCCAAATTCCCCAGAGCACGGGCTGCCCGGTTCTGGACCGACTCCAGAGCCACATTTCTCTTCATGATGTCCACTAAGACAGACAACATAAATAAATGCATTTTATCCCACTGACTCTGATAATAATTGCACAAATAGCAAAAATTGGATCAAGATCAAATCCTTCATATAAATAAGCACCACCTACCTACAATATCTATTCCTTGCAGCTTAAGGACCTGTTGTGGAAAATGATTTGAAGGTAAACAAACATGTTGTATCAAATAAAGTGGAAAACAAAGCATTTTCATTCCTAACTCACCTCTAGGCGTGTCTCTGGCTCCGTGCAGCAGTTGGCCAGAATGCTGAGCGCAAGATCCAGAGTCTTCCGGGAGCACTCTGGGTGTTTGAGTAGGTTCAGCAGTGGTCGGAGTCCACCGTGTCCTCTGAATCTGGCAATGCCAGCCTGGTCTCCCTTGATGTGCTGCGTGCGGATGGCCACTAGGGCTCGCCACTGAGAGACTTTGGCCCTCTTGTCTATTTCTCTGCTGTTGAATGGCCCAGCCTGCTGTTCGCCCCCCGGTGACTCGGGTCTAAGGTGAGCCAAGCACCAGCTTAAAGAAGACTCAGGTGATGCTTGGTGACCCTCTTTAGAGTGAACTCTCGAGTGTTTCCAGTCACCCTTCACCATTGACGAAGCCATGGCTCCTCACCAGCAAGCCACGTGTACACTTAGTTTAACTTTCTGTTTGTCTGCTTAGACAAATAACGTGATGATTTATCCCTGGACTCTTCCAGCGAACTAATAAAAGATTAAAAATCATCTCTCTTCACTTAAACGGGTTCGCTAATTACTCAACAGGTGAACATGGGCTCTTCCTCTGCTCTCTTTTTTACGTATACGTTTAAACAATCCGCTGTTCCGAAAAATTGGTAAAATAAATACAAAAAACTACAGATGACGACGAAAGTGAAGTTGGTTGTACCACCTGACGCCGCAATCGCTGACGGGAAATTGAGTTTCCAGCTCCAGGTCCACTCCCTACAAAAAGGCCTACAGCTTGATTAGGCCGAGCGGGCGTTATTCTACGTAATGGTTGTGTATCTGCTCAATATTACATTATTTGCAAATCGAACTACAAGTAAAGACTCTATTTTATTAACATGGTGTTACCAATGCCCGAAAAAAATATCGTTAAACAAAATGCAATCGCCTGTGTTAGCCGCTAACGCCATCTTTAGCCAAACAACAAAACAGGGGCGGTCTCTGGAGGGAGCGGAGAACAGAGAGGAGGGCCTTTTGTAAAAATCTGGGATTTGTAGTTTAAACTCTGTTTCTGTTCGCTTCTCCTGACGTACGTTTTTACCTTCTAAAACTACATTTCCCTTAGCAAAGTTAGACTGGAGCGTGTGCAAAACAAGCTAATGCGTTTAGGGATTGTAGTTTATCTCGGTCTCAAACTCCAGTTTTACCCATGGTTTAAACGCCCAAAAGAGACTACAATTCCCAAGTTAACAGGTATCGTTGTAAAATCCATCGGGTTTTAGACGCAACCACGTACATCGGTGAATCTGAAAGGTTGTTAAATTCTGCGATAGAAACACCGCAAAAATAAGTTTACTGGGGAGACATGGAAGTGATCGACACGATTGTGATACCAAACACCGAGGTGGAATCAAAGGAAACAGCTGTGTCCAGCGTGGACACCGATAAAAACAAAGCAGGTAAGTATTAACTGTTTGAAAGTAAACCGACTGTCATCGCGTATCATGCGAGGAGGGCCTGATGAGTGAGTGCGTATCATCTACTGGCCGTCGTGCAGGGTGCGTATTTGCCCGGTGGGCCGACGGTAATTTTGGACGGGGCTGATTGTAATTTATTAAATTATCTTGAGCTGGCAACTTGTTAATTGATTTGGGCCGGTGTTCAGCCCCAGACAAGTTTCGGGCCAGTTCCGTCTTTTTCTAGCGATTGGGGGTCTATATAATAGCTTTGATTAAAGGCTGAACACGGGTATGTAAAATACCAAGCTTATTACGCAGTATTTTTATCACAAGTAGCTGTCGAACTGCCTGATGTTATGTCAGCCAACTCCATCTCTCAGTCATGGTGCAGCTCTCCATTAAACTAAAGCAAGTTTTTATAAATGTCATCCTTTTCTTCAGTTTTTGCATTTCTTATTTCAGTAATGATAATGTTACATTTGCTGCCAGTAAAAACGAATCATAATTAATTAATTTATTTTATTTCATTTTCAACAATTTACAAAAACAAAGCATGCTGGGAAATCTGTTCATCCAATAATTTTCACAGACGTCATCATCACCGACAAAGCAACTTCTAGCAACTAGTTAAACTAACTTTTTAGTGGGGAAAAGCTAATAAGCCGTTCAGCTCTAATGTTCGGAGTACAAACAAGAAAAAAAGGCAGAGGTGGCCGCACGCAATGTAGAACTTGATTGAATTAATTTTAAAAAACATTCGTCGCGCTTAATATTCCGGTTCGGTTTTTTCTGATTCCCCTGTAATTATTTCCCTGTGAGAACAAAACGAGGAGACTGGATTTCCCCTCCTTCATTTTGCTGCGTAGAAGAAACGCACAAGTCCATCTATGTCAGTAATTCAGACTAATCTATGAGACAGACTCATTACATACAAAGCCTTTATTTGTTATAACTGTGATGATCAATAAAACAAGGATTTTAAATAGAGAAAAGTCAGATCCCTGAAAAAGTATATATCATATATGTGTTCAGTACTAACTTAGTACTGAACACATATATGATAAATATACTTAGTGCTACTAAGTTTGGGTCCTTTTGCTTTTACTGAAATAAATGAACACCTGTAGATGCGGGATCATGGTTCTTTTATGGGATCTGTTCTTATCAAAGACTCATCTAAAAGACTGACTCACTTTTAAACATATTTACTAAAAAAAACTGTACAGAGCATCTCATCTCATTTCACTTTGTAAATAATCCATGTAAATAATTATTCTGAGAAAATTCTGATCAAAACTAATTAAAATCAAACATTACATCAATATTTGTTTTATTGTTGTGATTTCTGAGTTTAAATTATTATGAAATACTTTTTAATTGCATCTGACATGTGGAGGATATTTAAGTGATCAGCATTCAGTAAAAAACTTCCAGGGTGCCACCATGACTCTCTGCTTGTGTGTGTGTGTGTGTGTGTGTGCGTGTGCGTGTGTGTGCGTGTGCGTGTGTGTGTGTGTGTGTGTGTGTGTGTGTGTGTGTGTGTGTGTGTGTGTGCACGTGTGTAAATGAGCTTTAGGGTATACATGGCAACTTAGTTTTCTTACTAATTTTATATTCTGCTTTACAGTTTTCTTTACTTCACTTAAAGCAAGCAGCTAGACATCAGCGGTTTTTCTTGGTCTGTTGATGTTTTGTTGCATTAAGTAACAAAATAAGCCCAGTTTTTGTTCTGGAGCAGGGAAACAACTAAAACATGACATATGGAATATCGAGGACCAGGGTTAGAGAGCTGGTGTAAAATAGGCGTTATTGTTTTTACTTCAATAGCCGTTGGGCCGGTCTCGGCTGGGGCTGATTTTTTTTGTCCCTGTCCAGCCCTGAATATAGTCACTAACTTTGAGAAAATGTCAGTTTCATAACTTAAAACTAAAAATGTTACTCATAATTTTACCATATGTCACAGTCATGGAAAATGTGTACATATCAACCAATTAAACATCTTGTCCTTTGCCTTTATTTTTGTTTCTAGAATTTATTTGGACCCTGCAGGCTACATGGCACCTGGTCAATACCCGGTTAGGGATGGACCAGGCCTTTGACCAGCCTGTATGCAAGAAAAAGAAACTGTGGGAGCTGGTGGCAGAGAAGGTGAATGCCAAGCTGCTGGAGTCAGGGCTCACTGACATCAGTGTGAAGGCTTACGAGTGTGATCTCAAGTGGAGAAACATGCTGGCCACTTACAGGAAGAACACAGAACGGGCCAAGAGACTGGGAGTGACCAGTGTCCACTGGGAGTTCTTCAAAGCCATGCATGAAGTTTTGGGTAAAAGCAGGGAGGAGATCGAAGCCCAACGGCAGGCCAAGCTCAGTGGGACCAGAGTGGGCAAGGTCATAGCCAGCAAGAGGTTTACCCCGATCCTCCCTACGCCTCCGGCAACAGCCGCCGTCTGCCCCGCCAGGCCTCCTCAGGATGTCCTGCAGTTGTACATGGAGCTGCAGGAGAGGAAGCTGAACATGTGGGCACAGCAGAAAGCACTGGAGGAGAGGAAAATAGATGCCATTAACAATCTGGCTCAAGCTATTGCCAGCCTGGCTCAGATGAACAGTGCACAAACATCAAAGGATGGGCACTAGACCAGAGAAGACAGATTTGGTTTTTACCTTGAACTGTTAAAGATAACAGCTTGTGATTGTTAAATACGTCTAATGTCTCCATTGGGTGTGACAGAAAGATGAGTAGTATTTTTTTCACTATAAGAACACATAATTCTATGATAGAATATATTGTTTTTATTCCATTGTTTCAAATGATGTAACAATTATTTTTATACCTGTTCAGACAAATCAACTTGAAATGCTTGAAGAAGTGAGTGGAAAGAATAAGACATGGATATATAACAGCTGATCTAGATGTTGCTGCACCAAAGTAGAACTATTAAAATGCACAAAGTGTAAAGTGAAGCTACTTGAAATGATCAACAGGTGGAATGAGTTTTCATATTCTGTAGGATTTTAAGTAATTTCTGTCTTTAGACTTTCTATATCCAGAGCATCACAGTATAATCACAAATAATGTATACAAATACAATTTGATATGAATGTAATAAACATTAAGATTGGAATAATTCATTATAATGAAACTGTAATAATGAAGTGATTCCTCTTGTGTCAAAGCTGCTTATGTCTGTAATTATTTGTCCCTACTTGAATAAAACTGACCTTTTTTTTGGTGCTACTCATAGTTTAATATCAGTTTGGTGTTTAATGTGTAAATCTTTTGTTGCATCGAATACAACCTAAGTTCAAAATTTACTGTTTGAAAACATTTTAAAAAATATTTCAGATTTTTATAACAAAAGCAGCACAAGTGCCTTTACATTTTTAGATTATTTTTATGGTGAGCGTCACACAACACAATGAAACCAGACTCAGAAATGTTGAACACAAATCTTTATTCTTGCTAAGTTCTAGAAAATCAGCGTTTCAGCAGCAGACCTGCAACAGTGTCCCGTCTACGTACACCCTCGTCATCTTCCTCCCCATCCTCCTCTTCAACCACAACATTCTCTTTCTCAGACTCTTCTTCAAGCACTTGACCCAAGTTCACAAACACATTGTGTAACACACATGCCGTCAGAACAACAGCTCTGGCTCGCTCATAGTTGCCTATATCCAGATACCTAAGACGTTTGAATCTGGCTTTCAGGCTGGCGACAGCCCGATCCAAGATCTGACGACAGTGCTCCTCCAAAGTTCTGTTAAAAAGCTCCTCCTTTGGACCGCAACTTCTCCTATATGGGGTTAAAATCTGTTCAGTGAGTGGGTAACCTGTTCTGGCAACAAGACAGGAGCCTGAGGGTATTAGTTCAGGATGCTGTTTGAGTCTGTCTCCCAGGGTCTTGCCTCTGTCCAGATCTGAGCCTTTACTGATTCTGCAGTGCAGGAACTGGCCTCCACGACTGCATACGAGCTCCAGGTTTAACCAGAAGTCAGGATGAGCCTCCTTCTTTGTTTTCCTCTCCACAGGTGCTTCACTCTCAGTGTCAGGTTTCCCTACAGGTAGACGGATAGGAATCCGTGTGTGTCCCAACACTCCAAGTATCTGAGACACTCCTTGTTCATCCTTTCTCTCATCTTTTCCAATGTGATTGGAAAATGGGAAAAGTGCCAACAAAGCCTCTCTGCCTGGAAAACAGAAAAAAAGAGTTAACAATAACAGTCTGGTTTTGCTTTGACATGAAGACAAAAACCCCAGCCAACCCACCGACTGGCCATCTGATCTGCTGCTCCTGCAGCATGTTGATCCGCTCACAGAAGGAGAAGAAGATCCTGTGGATGTTTCCCTTCTCCAGCTGGAAGCGTTTGGACACAGAGCGGTAGCTGATCCGTTCAGAGAGCAGGGACAGAGACAGGAGGACAGTGTGGGACAGAGACAAGCGAGCCCGTCCAGACATCCGAGCCTTAGATTTGGAGCTTTGAAGCAGGTCTGAGATGTGCTGGTGAAACAACACATATTGTCATTCAGTGGGAGCTGCATGTCAAGTGACACGAACTACCGTAAATATTTTATAATAAAAGTATATTATGAAAAACCCGAATAAAATACGTCGAATCCAACTAAAAACGATGTTCGTGACACGAGGCTGAAGTTGGCTTCCGATTCCAGCTTCCGATTCGGGAAATAGCTAAAGGGCAATTCCACTCAATTTTTCTCTACTCTGACCATCTTTAATCAGCTCTAGCTCCAAAACTACAACACGTATTCTCTTCAAACCTGTGCTGGATTATTTTACACTAATAGCAGATTACATAAAACATAGTTTGTGATTTGTGAAACCTTTTTCTGATTTGTGAAACTTCAAAGAAGTCAGATTTATGCATTTTTTTAGCATCTGGCCCACACTGGAAGTGGCCTAGCTCCCAAAGTACAACACTTATTCTCTTCAAACCTGTGCTGGATTATTCTACACTAATAGTAGATTACATAAAACATAGTTTGTGATTTGTGAATCCTTTTTCTGATTTGTGAAACTTCAAAGAAGCCAGATTTATGCATTTTTTTAGCATCTGGCCCACACTGGAAGTGGCCTAGCTCCCAAAGTACAACACTTATTCTCTTCAAACCTGTGCTGGATTATTCTACACTAATAGCAGATTACATAAAACATAGTTTGTGATTTGTGAA
>SSNS01000118.1:1131596-1144185 GCA_006937985.1 Aphyosemion australe
TCAACAGAAACAGCTTTGCTTAAAGTTTCCAGTGACATCATGATGGCTGCAGACAACGGGGAATTTACAGTCTTAGTATTGTTGGATCTTTCTGCAGCTTTTGACACTGTTGATCACAGCACCTTAATTAACAGACTTCATGACTCGTTGGGAATCTCTGGAACTGTTCTAGACTGGTTCAGATCGTACCTTTCTAACAGAAGTTTCAGTGTCTGTATAAACCAAATCATGTCAGATTCCACAAACCTGTTCTGTGGGGTACCCCAAGGCTCTGTTTTAGGTCCACTCCTGTTTTTATTATATATACACCCTCTTGGACAGATAATTGATGCTTTTCAAAATGTCTCTTATCACCTATATGCAGATGACATTCAGCTGTACTGCTCCTTTAAGGAATCTGAGCTCCATAAACTGGCTGAACTACTAGAGTGTCTATCAGCGATCACTAGTTGGCTAGAAGATAACTTCCTTCAGTTAAACTCTGAAAAGACTGAATGTCTGATCATTGCCCCTGAGAGCATGGCTCCTCTGATTAGTCAACAACTTGGTCATTTAGCTTCTGCTGTCAAGTCAAACATGAGAAATTTGGGTGTTGTCTTTGACCAATCAATGTCTCTTGAAGGCCACTCAAAAACGCTGGTCAGAAACTGTTTTTATCATTTGAGAAATATCTCCAAACTACGAAGGTTGGTGTCAAAACATGAACTTGAAATGGTTATCCATGCCTTTATCTCCTCCCGTCTAGATTACTGTAACACCCTTTTCACATGTTTTAACAAAAAAGCCCTTGACCGCCTTCAGTTGGTCCAGAACTCTGCAGCGAGGCTCCTAACTGGAGCAAACAGAAGAGCTCACATCACTCCTATTCTGATGTCTCTGCACTGGTTACCCATTAACTTTAGGATTCATATTAGAATCCTGACTATAACATTCAGGGCTCTACATGGTCAAGCTCCTCCTTATGTTACTGAACTGTTAAAGCCTTATGCTCCAACCCGAGCCCTCAGGTCCACAAACCAGAACCTTCTAGAAATTCCAAAGACCAGATATAAAAGTCGAGGTGATCGCTCTTTCCAGGCTGTTGCACCCCGACTTTGGAATGAACTTCCTTTATCCTTACGTGTTACTGACAGTCTGGACACCTTTAGAAAGCAGCTGAAGACCCTTTTGTTTAAAACTGCTTTTACTTAAATCTTTTATGTTTTAGTCGTTTTTTCTAATAATTTTATGACTTTCTGTTTTCTGATTTTGTTTTGTTTTAAGATCATTTTATGATGACTATCTTTTGTTTTGTTGATCTTTGTGAAGCACTTTGTGATTCTTTTTCTGTGATAAGTGCTATACAAATAAAATTTACTTACTTACTTACTTACAGTTGAGGTGGCTCGTGCATCTAGTTAGGATGTCTCCTGGACACCTCTCTGGTGAGGTTTTTTGGGCACGTCCAACCGAGTGGAGACCCAAAGGACGAACCAGGACACGCTGGAGGGACTATGTCTCTCAGCTGGCCAGGGAATGCCTTGGGATTCCCCAGAGGAGCTGGCCCAAGTGGCTGGGGAGAAGGAAGTCTGGGCCTCCCTCTTTAGGCTGCTGCCCCCCATGACCCGATTCCAGATAAGCGGAAGAAAATATGGAAAATGGAAATTATATTAATTATATATGATCCTGACAATCACTTGCCACTTGCAGATCCTCCACCAGGGGGCAGCAGACATGTACAGAACTGGACATGAAGGATTTGTGATGAAGGTACTAATCCTGATATAGGGGTCAGACATGTTTTATGGCCAGTTTGCAACAATAGTCTAAAAGGGGTTAAATGAACTAGAGGTGATCAACACACATCAGATGACATCATCTCTGCATCACGTGAAAGAGGAAGCGCTGAAGCGTGACCCAAAGACAGAAAATTGTTTTAACCTATTTGACATCATTGTCCACTTAACTTTACTGTTCATGTTACAAACTGAGACACGAGGGCTCTCTGCATGAGCAGCTTTCCTGAAACCGAACTGTCGTAAAAGGAACCAGGACTTTTTAGTGAACACGCTGGCTGTAATTTATCACTTTTGTCATGTACTGATATTTTTTTGTCCCAATAAAAATACAAATATAATCAAAAAACATTTAAGCACAAACACCAGGAAGCAGACAGATGTTTGAACAATATATTTTGGAGGCATGAATTCATACAGGACAATTCAAACTCAATGTAAATCTGTAAATTTCTACATCTATGTACAAAATAACCTGATCTCAATAAACTCTGCTACATAACATTCATCAGATGTACAGTCATTTGTTTACACGTTTCCCAAATGAAAAAGGTAAAAATAATAAATGCAAAAACTCCATTACTAAAGTATGCCATGAATTACACCAAAATTAAAGGAAATATTTGCTCAGAAAACAATGAAAATAAATCTACGCTTCTGTTAGCGCAAAAGAAACTTGTTTATAGCACTGTCATGATGTAAAAGAAAATGATAATGGCATCTTCAGAAAGTTTTTTCTCTGCCTGTTGAGTTTATCCACCCGTGACTATCGAAGCCCCCGCTCAGCTTAAAGCCCCCGAGGCGAGGCTCAGCAGGTCCTGTTTCAGAGTCTCCGTACAGTCGGCCTCTCTGGCCAGTCTGTGAAGGCAACCCTCAGCAACAGAGGACAGAAACGGCTGAGGGCAATTCTGATAACCCAGCAGCAAGGACAGGCAGGCCCGACCCAGAGCAGGGTAGCTGTGCCGCTGAGAAAACCAGTACAGCTGTGGGAGCACAGCAACGAGAGCTTCAGATTCACCAGAGCCCCGATCAGCTGGTTTCACCGGCTGGATATCCTTCTGCTGCCGCTTTGGTCCCAACGTCTTCACTTCTGGATTGAGGGACCTCATAGGCGTACGGGCCGATTTAGAAACAGAAATAACTCTCTTGATGGTGTTTTCATCTAGGCTTGTGTTGAGTCCTGTGATCACTTCCTGTATTGTTCCAGCGAAGGACGAGTTCTTACTTTCTGTTTGCTGCAGTAAAGCGTTGAGTTTTTTCGCCTGTTCAGTCAGCCCCAGCTCAGACGTCAGACACGCCAGCTTCTCCTCGGAGTGTTCTTGGTCCGTTTTAGGTTCCGTCTTTTCAGCGTTGTCCTCTGTGGGAGCAGCTCTACAGGGACCAGTAGCCTTAGTGGAGCACGACATGAGAAATGACACAAAAGTATCCTCCAGCTCCTCCTTCAGCTCGTTTACCAAAAACCTACACGCTCCAATCATCATTGCACCTAAAGGTGACTTCTGGAAGTCTTCCTCTGTCCCATGTTGGTAGGTACTGAGTCCATTTACGACTGCTGTGTCTAAGATCTGACACTGGCCTCTGCTCCATAGCTCTTTCCTTTTTGGATCCCTGCTGAGGCGACATCCATGCATGTAATGCAGCACTGGTAGTAGCATACCCGCACTAACATCTTTNTTCACAAATCACAAACTATGTTTTATGTAATCTGCTATTAGTGTAGAATAATCCAGCACAGGTTTGAAGAGAATAAGTGTTGTACTTTGGGAGCTAGGCCACTTCCAGTGTGGGCCAGATGCTAAAAAAACGCATAAATCTGGCTTTCTGGAAGTTTCACAAATCAGAAAAAGGATTCACAAATCACAAACTATGTTTTATGTAATCTGCTATTAGTGTAGAATAATCCAGCACAGGTTTGAAGAGAATAAGTGTTGTACTTTGGGAGCTAGAGCACTTCCAGTGTGGGCCAGAAGCTAAAAAAACGCATAAATCTGGCTTTCTGGAAGTTTCACAAATCAGAAAAAGGATTCACAAATCACAAACTATGTTGTCTGTAATCTAATATTAGTGTAGAATATTCCAGCACAGGTTTGAAGAGAATAAGTGTTGTACTTTGGGAGCTAGGCCACTTCCAGTGTGGGCCAGATGCTAAAAAAAATGCATAAATCTGGCTTCTTTGAAGTTTCACAAATCAGAAAAAGGATTCACAAATCACAAACTATGTTTTATGTAATCTACTATTAGTGTAAAATAATCCAGCACAGGTTTGAAGAGAATACGTGTTGTAGTTTTGGAGCTAGAGCTGATTAAAGATGGTCAGAGTAGAGAAAAATTGAGTGGAATTGCCCTTTAGCTATTTCCCGAATCGGAAGCTGGAATCGGAAGCCAACTTCAGCCTCGTGTTCGTGACTATTTCAAACAACCCATTTTTGTTTAAATTCTACTCATCTGAAACTGTTCCTCACCTGGACAGCTGCACTGTCCACTGTCTCCTGCTGTCCATCGGACCCTGCCGCCTCTTCCTCCGGTAGGTTACTAGCTACAGTCGTTGAGGACACATTTTGAGGACCAGTATTTGTTTTACTTTGCAGTAACTGTACATAAACAGTGGGAAGAGGCTGCGCTTGAAGTTTGGCCAGAAGATCTGACTCCAGGACCTCCTCCACCACCTGGTCCAGCCGATGCTCCAGCTCGCCCGCAGACAGAGGCTGCCATTCCCGCTCCATCATGTCCAAAACGGCTTTACCCGCCGATGAGACAAGCTCTCGGACGTCCATTCGTGCCGGTGAGCAGTGAAGCAAACCACTTTCGTCCATTTGACAATAGAATTATCCCCAAAAGCGGCGAACTCAACTCTTTCTCAACAGGATGCTAACTGCTAGCTACTATGCTAATGTTTGCTGCCTTCACGGACTGTCGGAAAATGTGTTGAATCGATGAGACGTTGAAAAACCCTGGGAACATTTATTTTGGGTCAGGAATTAAGACCTGTGTCATCCATTTTATAGAAAATTTGATTATTCTAATAAAAGAAACTAAGTTCTAATAACCTAACCGAGTAACAGAAACACTGAAAAAACATCAAATATATCTATCAAATTATAAGATTTAAACTTCTGTAGTCTCATTTTAGTTGCTTTCAAAAATTTCAATTAGCTTTTGAGCTTAGACTGACACAGGATTTTTTCTATTTTTTGACATTTAGCTGGTAAGTTTTAGAAATTTAGTTTGTTCAAAAATAAAGATTTGAGTTTACCTGACATGGAGCAAAATATTCATAAATTAAACAAAATATACTGCCTTTAACATCAGAAATAACAGGCAATTCAACTGTGGCATTGCATGATTCAAATATTAAAAACTCACAACTGACGGCAAATTGTGCAAAACACCACAGTGCACACAGGTGAAAAAAAAAAAAAAAGTTTTAATTTCAAATCAGTTACATGTGCAACTCTGTTCATGTCCCACTGTTTAACAGCTTTTATTTGCAAACAAAAACTTTCATTAAAATCCACCAGGTCAGAATGGTCTTTCCTTGGTGTAAATATTACAAGATTTTTGAACAAGTTTCAAAATCATGCAACCCAGTGTTACGCCTTAAATCGAAGTTTTCTTTTTTCTATTTAATCTTTAAATTTGGGGGGGGGGGGGGGGGGGGGGGGATAAGCCATTAATGCTGTAAACTAGAACAAAAACTATCTTTTAAAATATATTTTACTGGGCAGTGAGTTGAGAATCTAGAACCAGATGTGCATCCCACTGCTGGCAGGTATAAATAACATACTGCCAAGACTCACTTAAAATAGTTTTATGCAATCTGGGCGATTATTAGTCACCATCTTTATGATTTTATGGATTGTTAACCAAATACTGGTACACAAAGGTTATCCAATGTCTAGCACTGAGTGTGTTCAGTTTCATTAACTGCTGATCAAAATAATAAGTACTTATTGGTGAAGTAACAAAAACAAGTGTATCTATTTTTATTTCAGCATTGTTCAAAAGTTCTTAAAATACAGATGGTAACTCAGAAACTCACAAACTCCTATTTATGGTTGCAACACATATCCAGGCCAAAGACAAACAAAACCAATAAACCCTCGCTATAGCAACACAAACACAAAAGCTTAAACACACCTCATCGACTCTGCCTTCTCAGCCAACAAATAAAAAGAGCACGAGCAAGGCAGCACGAGCCTTACTTCAAATAAAGACTAGAATTCATTAAATAAGAGGTACAATTCTTGGCTTCAGCCTTTACCAATCAGATGGATGACTGACAGTGTCGTGACAAGTCCATCAGGTATCTCTGAAGGGTCTTGTGAGGAAATATAAATTTATCTAGCATGTACTCGCTAATTTCAAGAAAAATGAACCACTTTGGAGCCCCCACAAATTTACGGCGAATCCATTATTATAATCATTTATGCCTCACTTGAAGATGTGTCATTGGCATGGGAAAGCTGAACCCACTGAGGCATCACTTCCCAAAATTCAACCCCTCCCTCCACCAGTGTGCCCTCCCTTCCAACCCCCTTGTAGCTCTTGTTTCCCGACCCCCCGCCCTCACTGGACCGCCTGCTCGTTGGCTGTGCTGCCAGAATCCTGAGGCTTCATGACATCAGGAAGCTCTGGGGGAGTGGAGAAGGACTCGATCCTCAGCTGCTCAAATGAATCATCTGGAAGACGGAGAGAATCGTGAGGAGTAGAGTTATCAGACACAACCAATCTGAGCTCCAAACAAAAGTGATCTAATATGAACGACTCACCACTAAGACGAAAAGCTAATCCCACGGTGGCGGGGGCCTGAGGTCGGGCTGTTTGATTTGTGAAGCCACAGTTTCCAAGAGTTTGACTGTCATTAAGCAGCACATCATCCTTGAAATAAACAAAAAAAATGAATAAACACTGACAGTCGCTTCAATCAATCTTTTTTTCACTCTGGGAAAAAACATCTTAAAAAAGCAGCATGTTAACTAGTCACATGATGTGATCAAAATTAACCCGTTTTCATTAGCATTCATTGGGAAGGGCTGATGGAGACTAAAGGTCTACTGGAGAAGCTGTTTCTAGGTCTGTTTGTGTCGGATCAGATCGTCCCGAACCTTCATCCAGATGGTGGTGGGTCACACACACTTGACACACCTGTCAAGTTTTGGGTTTGAAAATACAAGAGATCGGGGGGTGGGGGTTTGCTCATCTCTCTCAGGTCTCCATTAGTATTTTCCAGGAAAATACTAATACAGGAAGGAGTAAAATACAAGAGTTTCTCGGACAAAACAGGAGACTTGACAGGTGTACCGTGATGTCTAGAGCCTCAAAGGTATTACACAAGCTCGCTACTACAGCCTCTATAATAACAATTCTAAATACATGTATTTACAACCTGTATGACGTCAGCTGTGTTGAAAATAAAAGGCTTTTGTAAAAAAAAAAAAGCAAACAAAATCTACCATATTGATCCCTACTATATTTACATTCATGAACATTAAAGTGGAGAAACTGCATCCAACAGGTACTCAGAGGCAAAGTCCTAAATTATTATATAATGAAACCGACTCTGGGCAGTCTGTATAACTGAGTCTGTAGAAGTTGTCACACAAACAATGCCTTCAATAGCTGCTGAATCTCAGATATCCACCAACTACTCTAGGTTAGAACCGTTGACTCTCTTCCCTCTCAGTTAGAAAAGTTATCTGTAGTTTATTCATTCTTGGTTGAGTCAAGCTGCATGAAGTCATGATTAAAAATAACTTACATGGTTCCTTATTCTAGTTTGATTTTTCAAACATTACCTCCTTTCAAAGGTTTTACTTGCTGCTCAGCCAGTTTCCTCCTGCACCACATCACAGTAATGTTACTGTAACACCACCATCCATACTAGTAAAAGCTGCTGCATGCACGCTGTGTTCCACAAACTTGTCTCACATGCACGGAGCTTATATGCAAGACTTAGATTACATTTTTGCTGTGCTCAATTATCCAACTAATACTTGGAAACGAGTTGAAGTTTTCACATTAGCCAGTGGGTCTCAACGAGTAACAGTTTGTGAAAAATTCTGATCAGAAGGATGTGAAACCAGCGACTCTGCAGAGGGGCTTTATAACTTTGACCACAAAAACATAAACCTGAGAAATTATAATTTAAACTGACAACATGAGAGGATAGTTTCAGCAGCTTCCCATCCAAGGTTTTTTGTAGTAGGTGCATGGAACTTCTACAGCAAAATAAAATACAGCCTTTAGTTCAGTACCAGCTGAAGCTAACAAACACACACACACACACACACACACCTGCTCAAATTGTGCCACAAACAAAAACACACACACACACACACACACACTCCATTCAGACAAATCTCTTTACAGAGTTGAATTATCTTTAAGAGTTTTTTTTCTAGCATATTTCAAGTAGATTTTGTGGTTCTATATAGATAATGTATAATGCTGGTGGTGGTTGAACAGACTGGTGTTGCCCCAGTGCATCAGCATCAGTGTGTGAATGAATGACTGTAGTATAAAATGCTTTGGTGTCCTCTGACTCAGAAAAGCACTATACAAGAGCAGGTTATCAATATTTAGAAGAAGATATGGCACAAATGGCTCTTTCATTCATAAAGGTAGCAGACCACTGTTCCAGGTAGACTCATTTACCTTATAAAGCCTCTGGTCTTCAGGTGATCTCTTTAAAATGCCTTCAACTATGCGCTTCAGTTCATAGACTGTGGTAGACTCTTTGGCATCGGTGAAGATGGTCGTCTTGTGACGTCGAATCATTAAAAACACATCCTAAAGTAAGAGCAAGTAACAAAACATAAGTCAGACACCAGTTATGACAGAAACATAAATTTCAACTAATGATGTTTCTCAAATATGCTGCACATTTAACTCAATCTTGAGGACAAGCACATTGTGATGCACTGGATTTTTACAACCAGAAAAACCAAAATAATAACTTCAGAACAACAATCTATTTTCTGTTAAAACTGTATACTTTTTACCTAGTGAAGATTTAAAGTAATTTTGACACATGGACCAATAACTCAATCACAATTTTCTCTCAGAGACATAATATCTTCGATATAAAGTGAATTGGCATATGCAAACACAGTAGTGCAAATGTGTAATATCAAATACTCTCACATTTAAAAATATTAAACACAGGTGTGAGATTACTGGCAGGGAAAACAAAGTAGTCCATTAATGCAGCACTATTCTGTGCAGCTAACAGGGATCTTAAAGAGACAGTACATCTGTTTGCTAACGTCATGATAAGATAGCTTTAGCTAACACAGGCTAAACTAACTGAACAAAACATTAACCTGATAAAACGTCGCTTTACACATAACTATAACTACCACTAACTAAATACACCAAGCACTGAGAATATTGTGGTGTTAACATGCGTGTCCTTACTGCTCTGTCTGGGTTTTTCTTGACTAATTGTTAACGTTAGCCATCGACTTAGCTTCGTCGTGGTAAAATAGTTGTTAGCTATGTTCGCTGGTATGGCTGCTGTTGTGTATACAACAGTGTTAAATTGTCTGTTTTCATCTGGATTCATCTTTCTTGAGCTCGTTACAATGGTACAGCACTTTAAAGCTCCCGTGAGCTAATCTGATACCCAAAAGAAGCTAGCCGCTTTAGCACGGGTTAGCTGAACAAAGTCATCTTTTAGATGATGTCCTCACACAAAACGAACAAGGGTGAACGGCTGACCGCTCAGTTTACCGCTCTGAGCGGGGTTTGGTGACCGCAAAGATACGGTTTTGCTGACCCAAAGGCTACTAGATTGCGAGCAGTGTCTGTTTTCCTCACTCACCATTTCTTGCGGTTGGCTGCTGAAAATAATAACCTGAACTGCAAACCGAGTCTGTGAGATCACAGCTGCCTCAGCGAACCTTGCAACTCCAAACCCTACCAGGAGAGGGCGCTAGAAACATCCGCAACTTTTAATGCGCTGACAGTTTATATCTTTATATTTACAATTTGCAGTATGTTATTACTACATTTGTTATATATTTACAACAAAGACGTTTGTGAGGTGTGTTTTGTTTCTAGCATTTGAAATTCGTTTTTTTTCCCACAATAGTTTGGTTTGTGCAGGTGAGTGTGAAACTCAGGTTTTCAGAAAAATGTGTAATTTTTGAGGCTGGGCTCTCTGTGGATTAGACTTGCTTCCAACAGATGTCACTAGTTTGTGTTACCTCCTTCAAGACCACTTGGACAGTGGTTCCCAACTGGGGTCTGCAACCCCCCAAGGGGGGTTACTAAATTGCAGGAGATCTCCACAATTTTGTCTGTGCTGTTATGACGTAAAACAATATATTTGTAAAATTTACATCTTTACATTTACATCTGTATGAGTTCTAACTTTGTATGTCTGTATAAAGTTTGTAATGAATCATTTTGAATGTGTGTATGCAGGTAGGAGTTGAAGATGGGGGCCCTGGTTTGTCTTAGACACAGGCGAGGGGGGTCCTCAAGGAAAAATGGTTGGAACCACTGCAAACATCATCATAGTGTCTTTTGAAACTTTCTGTAAGTTCTGAGAGCTTTTTTTATTTCCAAAAAGCAACCAGATTTATGTTGCTTCATCTTTCATTCAAAAAACTTCTTCAGGTTGTCTAGACTCAACCCTCCATCATGAGTTGTCTGTCACAAGAGACCAAACCACTCACATGATGGAGCGGCGGGTCAGTCACTCGTGTTACTGCCTCATTTATGTGACTGTTCCACAACCATCTATAAGTCTGAAAATCCCAAGTCATGATCAGCTGTTGGATGAGGAGAAACATGTTAAAGTAAGAAGAGTAGAGCAAACACAAGGTGCCATTTTTAAAAACTCAGAATTGTCTCATCCTGCATAAGCAAGGATCCACATTTCCAGAAGCTGCCATGTGGGGAATGTCACCTGTCTGTAAAGCAATCAGCAAGTTTAGGATGTTGAAAAACTAAACTACTGTATTCTGATCTTGATTTCAAATGAAAAACATCACACTGCAGTTTATCAGCAACATTCATTTACTGTTAAACAATTTTTGCTAATTACATGAAATTCAACAGAAATATGACACAAAGGAGACTAAAAATGTCCTCCACACAAGAAACCCAAACACATGGATGTTTCTCGTGAGTGTTGGATGCAGACGTTTGGAGTTTATCGGTAGTTTCTGTCCACTGAATCAAGTCTTCATCCTGATAAGTCATTTTCCATTCTGTCCATAATGCACCACAACAGGAAAAGACTCCTCCTCACTGGTTTAGTCATGAATCCAGTTTGGTCTACGATTCAAATGACCTGAAGGAGTGGGGAAAAAAGAGTTGTTCATTAATGTAAAATAACTTAAAACGTTTTTAGGCTCTATTCCCAAAAATAGAGTAACAAAATATAAAGAATTCAGCTTACCAAATGAATCTCTATCTAACCACAAACGCACTGTCTTGGATCTTGGCGTTTGTAAACTGAGGAACAAAAAGATAGAAACTAAATTATCATAAAAATAAACTTCAGCTCTATTTACACCAGGATGTTTAAACTTACATCAGGTTTTCTGGGGGACTGGACCGGTTCTAGTCCATTAACACACAGCACTGAAAAAGGCCTCTCCTTAGTAACTGAATGCTCCTTAAAACAAAGACTGAAGACTTTTGCAGGAAGGTAAACATCCCAGTCAGCTGGATGCTCCTCTGTTAGATCACTTACCATCCTGTAGAGGAACCATCAAAGCAAACAAGGCATGAAATTCCAAAATCAATAAAACACCACAGCATAACAAAACAGTACTTATGGTGGAAATTTGACAAAGAGCAAATATTATCAGAGGGTGTACAAACCTGTCAATCAGCTGAGGTGTAATCAGATCAGCTGTGCCTGTTTGCTGATGATGAACCAGAAGAGCCACGGTGACCTTCAGCTGATCTTTCAGCTGAAGGTTGATCTGGTGTAAAGACACATCCGTCTATGAGATAATCACTCACTGGAACACAGCGTTACATGATCAAAAATGACCTTCAGCTGACTTCATAACCATCTGGACTCTGAACGAGTCACTGACTCCATTTGCACTCACTTGGTGGACAATGTCAGGAGGCAACCTGGAGAGAATTCTGAGAGGGTATCCAAAATGAGCAATAATGTCTGTGATGTTCTTGGCCACACAAGGAGGGAGGCACGACGGCATCGGCGCAGCCTCCACCCATTTGGAGTAGTAATCAGTCACAGTTAAAATATACTTGTGTCCGTTCAGCGTCTGCGGCAGCGGTCCTCTGATGTCCAAGCCCAGCCACTGCCATGGCTCGTTCACCTGCGATCATGATGTCACGTCATGTCCTTCTCACCTTATTAAATCTGTCCAACCACTGGGTGATAAATAAACTTATAGAATTACCTCTATAGTGTGTTCAGGTTCTTCACAGTCTGTCTGTGAAACATGGAATTTACAAAACAGGAAATCAGAACCAAAACATTTAGAACAACGACTAAATAATTTACTTTATATAATTCAAATTACTTACATTAAAATCGTCATCTGGAGCCCACAGAATATTCTATTGATGAATTGAACAGAAAAATAGATTCTTATCAGAATAAAAGTTTGATTTGGTGTCAAACCTTGTTTCATAATTCACCCTCTGTGTGAATTTTCAGATCCTGGAATTGACTAACCTATCTAAAGGAGGAGTAACAAATAAACGGTCATATTTTAGACAACCTACATGTGGTTCACAGTAATCTCCATGAAAGAATTGTGGAAACGACTGGATCTTCATCAGCCTCTCATCAATGATAATTCTCCATTTCTCCGTCTTCT
>SSNS01000118.1:1144207-1362626 GCA_006937985.1 Aphyosemion australe
GTCTTTGTCTCTGAACACAAACACATTTAAAAGGTAATAATCAGCATAGTAATAATATTAAAATACACAGTACTACATGTCCACAATACACAACTAACAATGCAAGGTCAAAAGAAAATGTCTATGATTGTTTTACAGTTAATTTACTTTCATTTTCAATTAACAAACTTTTTAAAAATACTTTTCTTTTGTGGCGTCACATACCCCAAGGGTTCCTCCTCTGTCTGATGAGGTTCTCTGTTCTCAGAGGTTAAATTAGGGATTGTTGCTAACTGAGAGGTCTCTGTCTCTACGGCTTTAGCACCAGGAGCCTAAATGTGTGCCAAAGTAAAGCAAAACAAAAATAAAATGATTGTAAGTCAGGTACTGATTACAGTTGTAACAAGTAGTAGAAGAAAAATATTTCATTTGAGGAGAAAAGTACCATAAGAACAAGTGAATTAAGCCAAAATTTGTTAAATTTAAACTGCCCAGGTTCTCACCTTAGCTTTCTTACATCTTTGGTTGCCAAAGGCCTCAAAAATAACATATAAGATTAGTTATTATTTACTTTGGTAAAAAGTGATGAAGAGGCTTTGATAAAGCCATACTATGCAACTTTTTTATATTTTTAAATCATTTTCTTGAGCCAGTATGTGCTAAAATGACCCTTTACAGGGTTAATGAAATGTCACTCAGACCCCCACCGCCCTCTGTGGCCAGAATACCGCACTTGCAACTTCAGAGTGGCGGTCTGGTCCTTGTTGGACTTAGTAAAGTGGAACTGACACACCTGGTGCTGCAGTTTGCTTCCAGCATGTTTCCTGCATGTTTTAGATCATGAACACAGCTGATTTGTTTGATTTAGTGATGAACCGCTCCTGTAGACACTAATGAAGGCTGAGGAGACATTTCAGCAGTTTGATTAAGGTGTTATGCCTAATTTATGCTTCTCCGTCAGCTCCACAAGGGAGAGACAAATACGCATTGATGTTTTTCCTTCAGAGTTCTCCGTCACCCGGGGAGTGCTGCAAAGCAGTTCCCTGCCAGGACAACAGAGGGCATAGCGCTTTTCTGGGGTATCCTGTCATGTATCCGGTCCAAGATAGTGCGTTTACTATTCTGTTTATATTGTTTGTTTGTTTTTTTTATTTAGAGACTTTTTAACATAGACAAATTTGTCCCTCATTCTCCTCCACCTCTTTATGCGATCAGCACCTCTAAACCCACGTTTCCCCTCATTTCTGTCCATGAATAAAATGCTTGCTGTGTATCTTTATACTCCTCCAGTCACGGGTGGATAAACGTTCATATTTTTGGAGTTTTTCCGCGAGGTATTCTTCAAGCTGCTCCGTGTCTGCCGCTAGATATTTCGGCTCTCCTTTTTTTGTTTTGTTTTTTTTTTTGAGGTGGCAATGGCGGTGCTGGTGACAAATTTAAAGGAAGTGGCGTCCTGACCGATCACAAGCTTGCGCTCTCAGTCTCGTTGGGCGGATGTTTAGAAAAGTGGGCTCGACTTCATCCGTCCTTGCGAGCCTGTTGAAGAATCCTCGCAACGACGGATAATGATGTTGCATGTCTCCGTACCGATGCAGACGGAGAAGCATAAATTAGGCTTTAAATATACAAACGCACAGCAAGGAGATAAGTTTCACTTTTGGTTTCACTAATGGAACACTAGGGGGTGCTGAAAGCAAGCCAATACTGCATAGTATCCCTTTAGAGAAGCACATGTAAATATTTTCGTGTCACTAAAACAGTGGAACCAGGAGTCCATACCTTTTTACTTTGCATGTTCTCAGAGGATGAAAATATGGTGGGAACAGCATCTTTTCTAAGAGTCACACATTTTCCTGTTCTATTGAAGTATTGTTCCTCAAAATGATTGCTGCACAGCACAGAGAAGCGAGTCGGAGTCCAGTCGTCCCACTTCATGTTCGAAAGCCATTTTTTAAGTTTTTTGGGGTTGTACAGGGGGAACCTGGAAGAAGACAAATCCTATTCAAATATGAGACAGTGGAATTGTTTTCTATGTAATAGACAACCACTTGGGTCTGTGAATCTTTACCAAAGGGTTAAACAGGAGGTATGGTTTTATCTTGCACAATACTTGTTATTAATTTCAAATTTAATTTACCCCTCTTACTATGACTAGAAATCTGGCTATGCAGAGGAGATTCATGATGTAATCATGTGGATAAAACAGTGAATGTCTGCCTCTAGTCAGCTGAACTCCATTTAAACACAAATATAAATGTTTTGGTCCAGTTATTTCAACAAAACCACCCACTAATGGGTTGGGATGTTTTACAAGTAACAGTGAATACGAGATTCCAAAATGCTATCCCAATCTAATCTGTTGTATGTATTCCGAGTATTTTCTGCCAGCTAGCTGTTTATTTATCGTTAACAATAAAAATGTAACTAAGCACTTACTTGAAGAACTTAACTTCTGAATCGCTTGAGTACTCGCAGTTGTATGCACACTTATATCTGCCCATTTATTACAGTTTTGATCAAATCACGAACAAATAAAATTAATGTGTTGCTAATGCTAATACAGCTAGAAGAGGGGATTAAATTAACATCCGGTTAGTATTTTCAAAATAAAAGCCAGGCTGTAACTTTTTTCTACGTAAACAAAACATTTCCTACATATTTGATTTTTAACATGAAGTGCAGTTATTTTGTGCAAAAGTTTAGGACAGTGCAAAATCCTCAAGCGTGCATGTAACCGTTTCTCAATGTTTAACAATAAAGATGTCTTATTTTGACAACAACCGTTTCACACACGGATGTTTTCCTTTTTTATTTATTTATTTTTTATTTTTTCCCCCTAGTTTTCTTTGGATAGTGCAAAACGTGTTCCCCATTTTTCATTGACTAAACTTTTGGCGAACAAGAAAACCTTTTTGTTTGTACAAATGGAGCACATCACAAACCAGTTACGAAGGAAAATGTAGACAAGAAAAAAAATTAAGAACAAAATAATATAAATTAAAAGGGGCGCTTCTAGGAAATTAAATGTCTGAATAATATTTTTTTATTTTATAAAATTTTTATATCAAAAATAAAACAAAATTTCTTGTGAAAACCATGAATGAGACCTGTGCTTTGATGTATTTGCATCTATAGGTGAAAGTTTAAGAAACGTTATTGTTGCCCCACTGATTTTATTCAACATTGCAAAGGTAAACTAAATAAATGTATTTATTTATAAGAGATAAAACAAGTCCAAACACTTGTGAACAAATATAAATTTATTTTCAGGCTGGATCACAGAGAGTACAATGTGATCATGTAATCTGATCATTTACAAATACTGTTGTTTAACAAAACAAGTAAAAAAAAAAGTGGTCAAACAAAGCGATGAATCAGCTCAGCTCCTTTTTGTTTTCCACTCGACTCTCCACTCATCCCAGTCCAGCAGAGTTCGCTTTGTGTCCCACCCTGCTGCTTCAACACCTGGAAAACAGATAGGAACAAAATCACACTTTTTAAAGATAAAAACTTTAATAATCTAGTTTGATTATGGGGCTAAACTGCTTTCCTGAGATCACCTTTCAGAAATGGATTGAAATTTGCATCCATCAGCCTGTGACTCTCATGCACCATCTCCCAGAAACCTTTAATAAAATGCAAAACAGTAACATGAAACACCTAAACAAATGCCTTACGTAAATGAAATGCAGTAGAGACTTACCTTGCTGCATCGGTTTTATATTTGTAGTTTGTTTGGACACGGGACAGCTCAACATATTGCTAATCCACACAGCCTGGCACACTGCTCTGATTTCATCATGCACTGATGCTTCTGCTCCCAAGCAAACACAAACACAGCCTACAAGAAAAAACAAACAGGGTTTGAAAATACTGAATATGTCTAATCAAACAGCGGTTCTTTGAAGGAAGGTGAGATACCGTTTCTGATTCCTAAAAGGAAGGGCAGGCTGTTTTCCTTTAAGGTCAGTTTCAGTTCTTCTGGGCTAGAAAATGGGACACATGATACAAAACTGTGTCCAGCTTTAAATGTGTGTAACTACAAATATTAAACACACAGTCACCTCTGCACGACATCCTGTAACCTCACTCCGAGCTTGATTGATGTGGTTTTTCTCAACTCTGAAACACAAACAGGCTAAACGTGTAAATACTTGTCAGTCATCACATGTCAAAACACATCCAGTCCCATACGTAAGAAAACTGGTTCCCTCCGATTGGCCTCAAGTGGACTCAGAATTCTTTTGTCCTTCAGGTACTGCTGCAACACAATGGAAAGTCTAGCTTCATTGAAGGTTTCCATGACAACCGAGCGCACAGCTTTGTAGTTGGCAAAGAGATGAAGGATGGTGAAGAGGAAGAAGAGGCTGAGAGTCAGTCTGAGGAAAGAAAATGGATAAATGCTGCATTTTTTTAAATGCATAATTGTGTGAGATTATCTGCAAAATGGTCTAAACAGCACTCACCCTGGATTATCAGTGACGAGAGGAATGAGTATCAAACTGACCAGCAGTCCAGCCAAATTCACCAAAGTCTCCTGTAGAAAATAACAGAAACACTAGTTTTTATAAGTTGTAACAACATTAGACATATATCACAGCAGACTAGGATAGTGCATAAATCAGGCATTAGCTAAATACGTCTCAAGAGCCGTTCACAGTCTCGCACTCAATGTATTTAAATAACAACAAATTGAAAATGAACAGCTGAATATTAAGGTAACAGAAGATGATGTTTGCTGAGGAAGCATTGGGAAATTAAGTCATAGCTTTTAACTATTTGATGGGTAGCAGTGCAGCATCTTTTAATCGTGAACTAATAATGCAAGTGTGCAAATAACGGTGCACACCTGTCGTCTTAGTGGGGAGAAGAAAAGGAAAAACCCTTAAAGGTGTTTCCCAAAAGGTTTTTCTGGAAGCTTGTATTTTCCTGTGAATAAGCAATCAGTTCTCTACATGATGTCATACAAGTAAAACAGTACAAGTTTTTTATTCTAACTATGAATGTTTGATTTAATACAAATGAACAGCACACTGTATTTATGATTATTTCAGTATATGACCCCTCTTTATTAAGTGTGATCTCAATTTCATTTCCTTATTTTGGATAAAATGTTTCTTTGGTGTTTACCATTTTCCCTCCAAAATGTCTTAAAGTACAGCAAACTTGCATAAAACATGACGTAAACTCAGGTATCAGAGCAGAGTGCACATAGCAGAGCGCCCGTATCTCGTTAAAGCTGGGTTCAAGGTTATAAACAGGAATCAAACATGCAAAGAACAAACACTCAGTGTAATAAAGTCTTCTTATTTATTGTGGGAAAGATAATAAATAAATGTCACATTATAACACTTTATTGCCATGAGAGTTGGTTCTTGGCGTGTTTTAACTCATTTTGTCACATGATTAACCATGTAGATGGCAGTTACCTGACTCCCATCTTTGGCAGAGATGTCAGCCATGTTGTCCCTGCGGGCCTGATGAACAGTCAGAGCAGCTCTGGTCGCACCACCTGCCACACCAACGATGGACTGGAGAAGACGAGCACAAACAGATACGGTACAACCACAAAGGTCTGGTAATAGCAATCAAATGTAGACTCAATCGGCTAAGTGCTCATCAGTGTCAACTTTTCATTCCAATACGTTAAATGTCTTAATGTTATGTCTTCTAAAGAACTGTGTCAACATGTTCAACTCTCCACCTTTCCCCTTCTGCAGAGCAACATGCAGGTCGGTCTAGATTTTTAGGCTATGAAGTGTTTGTAACCAAAGAAACGTTGGATCATAAAAACTAAATGACTCATATCAAGGTTTAATGCTTAAATCATTTTGACTTGTTAAGCCAAAATATCTGAACCAAAACAATTTTGCGAGGGATACATGTATTTATGTTGCTCATTTACATAAAAATATTTAGCTTTAGAAGTATCAGATTAACAGTTTTCTTTTTACCTTGAATATTCCTGCAGTGCACACTATTAAAGTAAAGAAGGGAGGAAAGTAAGGAGCCAAGATTTCCATGAACATTGCAATGTCATTGAGAACATCCGCAAAAAGTCTGGAGAGAAATATAAACAAAAGAACAATCAGTTAACACTAATTTAAAATACACAATAATAAAGGTTTAACTGTGTTGCATACCTCCATTTCTTGGCCTCTGAGTCAAGTTTACTCCTGGAATGAAGACAAACAACGTCACCTTCAGAGGAAAATTTCATCACAAAGTTAAACTAAAGTTGGACTAGGACGTACCCTTTTCTCCAAGCAAAGAGAATTCTTCCCAGCATCCCGGTTCCATCTGCAGACAAAACATCGGTTTGCAAAACGCTCTAATCCAGGTAATAATAATGCATGTTGTAATGCAACCTTCCAGTATTTATTAAACAGACCCACCTCTTAATAGCCAGGTAACTGTAGCTGCAGCTACAGTGGCTGCTTGGTTTCCTACACCAACACCTTTGAGGGAAGCCTGAGTGGCCAGAGTCCCTGACAGAGAGCTGGAGAACGCCTGAAAGGAGGTGACTGTAAACTCAGAGCGATAGATCAGAATAACCAGTGTGTTTTGGTGTTAACTGTACCTGTAGAGTGTCCCAAAACTGGTACTGCAGGTAATCATCACTAACACTCTCTGGGTAGCCTTGAGGCAGGAAGACACTCTGGAAAAAATAGTTAAAACCTCACACTGCTTGACAAGTCAGCTCAGACACAAAGGTATCTATTAAGTTCTTACTTTAAAAAGTCCAACTACAGAATTAGCTCTGGATTCCCCTTCACTCCCATCCTTCTTCCTCTTCAACTCTCCATCCTTCTCTATATACTTCCAGAATTGTGCACTGCCATATTTCTCTGTAGCCAGAACCACACCAACGGGTGTCTCCATTTTTAGCCTATAGAGGACCGTCAGATGAATGCTAAACAACTTCGCGAAGCAGAAATCTATAATAAACTGGAAATTTTAAAACTAAAGATCATTTTAGACACATTTATGACGTTTTCATTCACAGCCGACGTGTCATTCTCGGCTCTGTTTTTCTCCTGTGCTGTTTCCGGGTTTGCGCCCGCCCTCGCTGTTTCTGGAGTTCTCATTGGTGGATAGAGATAAAGGCGGGGCTTAGATAAAGACGAGCATGAATCTCTGCCAATCAGACCATCAAAATTATACGAAAACGAATTTGAGGGACTGTTTACACTTTTGCACGACTTTATTCCAGTTAAATTGGCGATTTTTTTGGTTAATTAATTTAACTGAATACATTTTGGAAAACAAAAACAGAATTCTTGTCACAGTTCTTTGAAAATATAAATTTATAATAAAATAAATATATTTATTATAATGTATTTTTCAAAGTTACATTTCCTCTTATATTTTTCTTTAATTTCTTTTTTGATTATATTAATGTTGCAATATTTAGTTTAATCAATAAAACTCCCTTTTGAATACCTTCAGAGTTCAAGAAAGCTTTATGACCATTCTGTTTCATAATTAAGCTGCATGTCTAATCAATCAGCTGCTGTGAGGGACATGGAAACAAACATGGAAATTGGAAATGACTAGATATTTTAGGAAAATAAACACATTAAAACATTTATTAGTATACATTATTAATTAGGCATATGTTAAACATGTCTATAATAAGTATTGTGAGATCAAAGATTTCTGATCAGGGAATTATGATGACAGCATTGTTAAGTTCTGTGAATGAAGCAGCTGAGCCTACATTTGGCTCTGCATGCAAGGCTATTTTGAAATAACCTACTGAACAACAGATAAAAGAAAATGATTGCATGACTTTGTTCTGAAAGAGTTTTTTGTAACACATCTGGGGTATCACGTTTCAGGGCTATTGTGTGTGAAACAGGTGTGTTTCAGTGAATGTGAAAGTTCAGTGTTGCTGCTGTTCACAGTAGATCATTGGTTTATGTAAAGTGACTATCTAGAATTATTTAATCTCATATGTAAATGCTATTTATTTATATTTACATTGTAGTAAACCTAACTGTTCATGCTTATTTTGCAGGATAATTATAAATTCCATCCAGACAAATAACCACACAATTCTGCGTACATTTCTATGTAATTGCAACTTTATTGAGGTGTATAAGTTTATATTAACTATTAGCTATTTTTTCTGTAAAAACTAATCTGTGCATTTCCAAACTGAGAGTGTTTAAACAGCTACCTACAACAGGTAATATGTCAATTCTTGGTAAACATTTCCACACCAACACATCTGAATCATGCTTTTATGCATTGCACTTGAATCAAGAACAACTGAAGGAACCTTTTTATTCTTTTATCCTGATCAGATTATTTTTGTTCCACAGATTTTATTGTTGACATATATTTCTTCTTACCAGAAGCTCAGAGACAAATAACTTAATTTAAAAGTTTCATCCTTGTAGGACTAAAAAGAAGAAAAGCATGAAAAGTATTTTACACAGACTTCTCCAACTTGTGTCGCTTTACATTTTTGCTGCTTTAGAGCAGAGTGAGCAAGCCATGACGATGTTTACAGCAGAGATGAGTCCGCATGACTAATGCAAGAATCTCGTCAATCCGGCTGCAACAACTGAATAAAAATTCCCTCCCAATGTCATGTTTACCCAAGGAAACAGCTGTGTATGTGAAGCCATGAGTTAGTACTGGGAAAGAAATGTATTGATTTTACCGTAATCACTGAGTCAAAGGATGTTGATTTGTCTTATCAGTGAGGAATGGCACAGAAAAACAGAACTTAGTGGCATAAGACACTGTCATTGTGTTGTGGTGAGCAGAAAATAAATAATTATTAATAATATCTAATGAGGATTTAGTCAAAAGAGAACCATTTGAACCAGCTGGTTTCAGCTCGAGGCCTTACAAGTGCAGACACACCTTGCTTTTTGACTCTGGAATGTGGCCTGAAAGAAAAAAACATGAAGGTTGTTACTCCAGAGGATTCATATCAGCACAACTGACAAGGTTTTTTTAAGGTTCTTGTTGAAAACACAACAAAGACAGTAAGAGAGCAAGAGTGAAGAAAGCTGTAAAAAGTGTGTGTAGGACGACAAAGTACAGGCGAACCTCTTCGTGTGTAAATGGGCGTGGAAGTTTCATACAGAGTTTCACTCAAGGGTTAGGACTCCTTCCTGTCATTCAACAACTTATATGACACGGGGCTTCCAGAGAGGCAAGTCTCTCTCAGAGGAGTTGTTTCACCTCAACAGGACTGTGTTTGGATGTCTCAGCGTGGGATTTTTACTCATTTAAAGGAGGACACTGTAAGCAGAGTTTGGAAGAATCTCAGGTGACACAGATAAAACACCTGCCAGCATTCCTGATCTCTTCAAACGGGACAAACGTTTGCTGAGAGTTCAAACCGAGAAGAGGATTTTATGCAACACTTTATAATCAGGTTTGTACTTTATGTAAACCTTCAAATCAGTTTGATTTAATTAAAAATGTTAGATTTGGTAACATTATCAAAATGATTGTGTTGGACAATCATCCACTGCTCGGCGCAGACAAAATACTGTTCTAGTCAATCAGCTCGTGTTTACTGGTGTGATCTGGTCACATTTGAGGACTTCACCACAAGTCTTTTTGACAAATGATTCACTGACTGTTTAATATTACACAACAGGATCAGTGCAGCACTGTTACGTTTTCTGAAGAAAAAGGCATGTCTACTCTTGTGTGCTGCTCTTTGATTGAGGTTAGATAACTAACATTTCAAGTTTTCAATATGCCGGGACAGCCTACCAGCCAAGCAAGTTGGACACCTTTGTTACAGCTTTTGTTTTAAACAGTTAACATGGACGTATCAGAGGGTGCTTTCTGTTTCAAAAACAAGAACCTCAAAAGTCCCCACATCATGACTCACTGTCTGGATATTTGGAGGAACATGTTGTCAGATCTGGAGAAAATAGATCAAAGTAAACCCCAAAAAACAACTCTGGAAATAGGTCCTTTGCTTGACTGTTACAGTGTTCAAAGTTGGTTTAATTCAATTTTAAGTTCTTTTAGAAAGATTTGCTTGTATTTTTGGAGAAAAACCAATTTAAAGAGTCTTAATCAACAACAACTACAATGAGCTGTCACTCAAAACAGGAAATGTTTCACAAACTCGTAACCTTTGTTTTGCAGAAATGGCAAATTCAACTGAGGTTCATATCCCACTGACCACCACACCAGGATCAGCTGATCAAAGCGATGCTGATCATCAAGAAAACCACATGAAAAAAGGTTGTGGAGCAACTTTCTGGTATAACAAGTTCCACAGGAGACTAGCCATCTGCAGCATCATCTGTGGGTTCTCCTGCATTGGAATCAAAGCTCTGATATATTCAGTCAAGGTATTTCGTCTCCTTCTCTTTTAAGCTTTGGTCTGAAGATGAGACCGGGTTCGCTGTTAGGAAGCTTGTATTTGGAAAAATAGAAAAACACTATAAAACCAACATAAAACAAACACCGATCAAACACTTAAATATATTTGCCCTTATTTTTGCATCAAAGCAGCTCTCAACAATCATAACAAAGGTCATCAGGAGGTAATCCACTAGTTCCAGCTTTCAACACAGAGATTAGTGAATTGTGGCTGAATTATTGCTAAATAAACAAGCTAGTTATGAAAAAGGGCATGACAGTGGCAGAGGAGTTAAGCGCCCACCCTGTAACCGGAGGGTTGCAGTCGTTGTGTCTCTGGGCAAGACACTTTACCCGCCTTGCCTACTGGTGGTGGTAGGAGGGAGCTTGTGTTCTGCAGCCTCGCCTCTGCCAGTGCGCCTCAGGGCAGCTGTGGCTTCAATGTAGCTCATCACCACCAGCGTGTGGATGTGTGCATAAATGGATGAATGACTGATGTGTTGTAAAGTGCCTTGGCCGGGGGGGGGGGTATGGCCTTTATAAATAAGGCCATAAAATAACAAACATCCTCAGCTACTGATGAACAATTTAACACCTATGGTGAAAACCTGCAGCAAAAAGGTTTCAGATGATTTAAAGAGGAGCTAGAATGCAGTTAATCTAAAACAATCTAAAGCAGAGCTTTGAGCCTCTAAAGAAATGTTCTTTTGGCTTTCATCAGGAGCCCTGATACAGGCCATTCTAAACCCCCTAAACCAGCCTTGCTGTGAAAAGAGCTGTTTACCCCTCCCACTCGGCCAGGACATGAATATGATAACAAGCTGCTTGCTGATTGGTTGGTTTCTCCAGAAGGCCTCAGACACTGGAGACATGCAGGTTTGAGGAGGAAGGGCTCCCCCTTATGACGTGTTAAGGAAGGCTTTCTCAGATCAGAAGTTTTTCTCTTAACTTTTTCAACTTTCTAATTTACATAAAAAGTAGGTCACACACGGCTTTGACTTTTTGGCATGCTACTGTTGACCACCCAAGCTGTCTTTATTCAACAAGGAAAATGTTGGTTTACATTCTAGGTTAGGGTAGGGAACCCTGCTCCTGGAGAGCCGCTATCCAGCATGTTTTAAAGGTTTTTTGTGCTTCAACACAGTTGATTCACCTGTTCAGCAGCTCATCAGGCTCTGTAGAAGCCTGTTAATCACCTGCTGATTAAAATCAGGTGTGTTGAAGCAGAGAAACCTCTAAAACGTGCCAGATAGTGGCTCTTCAGGACCAGGGTTCCCTACCCCTGTTCTAGGTCCTTTTTAAAGCTTTGTTTGGTGTTTAACAACCTTCAGAGGTGCAGCTTTAGGAACCACGGTGGGTTTCTGGTTTCAGGATGAACTAAGTTACATCCAATTAATTTTAGGAATTGCGTTTTGCCTCACCTAAAATAAAATATATACATATTAAAATATTATTTGTAAGGACCCATCAAACCTATGCCTCAGCTGTTGCCATGTGGCCACACCTGTGGTGGGTGTGGTTGGTCTACAAAAATGTTTACTAAGAATAACCAGGTTCGTTACTCCTGTTGCCCATCAGTGGTCATAATATAATGGCTAATTGGTATTTTACGATCCTATGCAGACGCTGATTTAATTCTTAAATGTACTTTTTTTCCCCCCAGGCTGAGCACGCAACAAACCACGAGGCTAAACAACTTTCCAAAAAGGCCAGAAAGTACAGCATCATCTCCATCGTGCTGTGGGTTAGCTTCATTATCTCAATTCCTGTCCTGATGGCGCTCATCTCATACATCGTCACTTTAGTGGATGACAATTGATAATCCTGTAAACTATCTCCTGGTATCTCTAATGAGGCGACAGATGGAACAATGCTGCAGACCACTGAGCTAAGTCATTATGAAACCAGAAGTTACATGAAGCAAACACACTGCTGATACATAAACTGTCTTAATTTACTGTTCTGTTTACCTGTTGTTGCTTTAAAAAGCAGTCTATCATGGCACTGGAGCTGTGAGATATTTACATGGTTATGTCTGGTAATATTTATTTGATAAATGAACAATTCCAATGTGACATAAAGATCCAGCATTGCCTTTAGACACAAAGCATTTTGAAGGTTTTCAGCCGTATTAACATTCTCAAAACAATTAATGACTCTTTACGAAGCATTAGTCTTTTATTTTTAACACAGAACATATATAGAAGGATGGAAGGAAAAGAAAACTGAATATAGATTCAAATTAACCTAAATAAAGAGGGAAAAAACTAAAGAGGCTGAAAACTTTCCAAACTTACAAATGTGCAAGAATAAAACAGTCAAAATCCAGTTTAGGCCCAATGTTTGATGCATTCTGTCATTAAAAGGCAAATATTCTTCAGTGTTGTATAGATTAATAGCAAATACCACAAAATGTGGCAGGTTGCTCTTAATCTACAAGACAGGAACGTTTAAAGACCGGGCCTGAGCTGGAAGTAAAATGGCATGGTGGTGCTTTAACAGGACATTGTGACATCAGCCTGTTTATGTTCCAACATTACCTGTGTATTATTGTATTGTTACTATAACTATATTTTTGTTAAATGTACACATGTATTCTACTTTTTTACAAACATATAAAGTTTTTTATAATAAAATGGCATTTTTGTGCTCCGAGTCGTTTGATGTGTTGCGACATGCCCTCATACAAAAACAGAGTTACAAAAATACCTACTAAACAAATTTTACATGTAAGGCAACCCTCCTTTACAACACACACACACACACACAAACACACACAAAGTACGTGCATTCACATTACAAATACAAACACCACTAAATATACCAAGAACCAGGATTTTAAAAAAGGAAACCCCACTGATTGATTCGAAATGCTCCCGGTTATGTTTAATAAAAACAAAAACCTCCACAGGTATGAAATAACTAATAACTTATCAGGCTTTGCCCTGAGCGGAGTAAAAGGTTTTGCACGGTCCAAGCTGCTCCAGACTTTTCAGAATAAAGCACAAACTTCACGGCCATCAACTTCATTGTTGCAAAGACAAATGTCTTGCTGGCACATTTTAGCCTCTACTTAAAATCAATAGCTGCCTTTACAACAACTCGCAATAATGCTGCAGGGAGACAAATAATCAATGATAATGCTGCTTTTATTAATAGACTAGGACAGAAAAATTGGGATTTGATCTGCCTTCTAATATTTGAACACATAGTTATTGCTGGAAACGTCTGACTCCATTAGGGACCAGAGTCAAACTATAAAATATACGTCTGAAATAATCAGGTCTTCGTTTAATACAGCTTCTTTAATCAGACACCAAGGGTCTAAGAGGTCAAAAGGGCAGCAGAGCTTTTACTCTACTTCTACACAAAAGGATGACTTACTATAATTGTATTTATCTTTACCACTATGTATATAAACAGCTTGTATGAGGCAATAAATACTAGAACACACTATTTTTCAACTTGCAGGATACAAATGCAAGAAAACGAAAACAGATTTGTTAAATTAGAGTGTGCCACCACAATATTTATACACCGACTGAGCCGGCAGCAAAAAAGAGAGGACATTTTTCATAAACAGTTTTCTGTATTTAAATTATTCTGAAACATTTGCCCGAAGGCTCCCATCAGCTAACTTTCTGATTATCCTTCAACCACAAACTCAACTCGTCCAACTTCGCACAGAGCAGCGAGTCCACATCCTGAACGCTGAGGGACGGATCGTCTTTAGGGAAGCCTCCCCGTCTTGTCCTAGAGGATGGAATACCTGCTTTTCCAACTCCAATTAGAGGTTTCTTTGGTTTTCTGATCTCACCAACCTCCAAGAACTCTAAAAAACGTTTGACACGTCTCGGGCCAAACCAGGACTCCGAGCCATTCTTGCGATTGAGAGGCACCTCGAATATGGTTTCCAGCCGGCTGAAATGAATGGAAGTTACACTCAGTAAATCCAGTCCTTGAACTAGGACATTAGACAGATAAATGGGCAGACAACACTTTAAAAGTTTCTATACAGAAAGATACATTTTTGACTATATTACTCTGCTGCCACCCTCTGGTTACGCCAAGTCATTTTTACCATTTCTAATGTAAAGGCAGCCACTTTATTTGTGTGTGAATGTGTTAATCTGACAGATTGGGGTGAGGTGTAACAAGTTTTTCTTCTCCTCACTCCATTTTGAGCATTTTGGTTAAGTGATTTTGTTCTTTTAAGTTAAATTTAGACCTAATTGTGCAGATACTTAATTTTGTAATTTCTGTTGTAATCGTTTAGTATACGGCACATTACTGGCTCAAAATAAAAAATTGAAATTTAATTGAAATTGAAAATGTTCAGAAACAGTGAAGACTAGGAATACACTGATGACAGTATCAAACTGAATACCAGTACAAGTATGAGTACTTATATTTCAGTCCTTGCTGATACAGAGTACCAATATGAGTATTAACAAATGTCATTACACTCCTTAAAATTAACCTGTAAATTGTTAATTTCCCTTTTGGACATTGAACACAAATAGTGTGTATTACCCCTTCTTCACACTGCAAGCATCAGCGTCGCGGAGCAGTTTACTTGTGAGTTTTGCTGCGTGCCAGTACACACCGGGAGAATCTCAGCCGCAAAGCAGCTTCTCTGCCGTGCTCCTCGCTGAACTCACGACATCACAAGATCACTTGAGACTTCAAAGGTCACGGTTTGTTTATGCGATCCACCATTCAACCATAAAGATGGAAGTCACGTTTGAGATCACCGTTTGGTGTCATTTATAATGTTGTCTCCACTGCCAGGATTAAAAAAAACACAGCTGCACTTCTCGAACAATACAGGGAGTAAACAAGCTGTGATGTCAAATGTATAGATGTAATCTACATAGATATGAAATCATATAGACTTTTATTTTGATAATTACTGGATGTTTTACACTGAAACTGCATGTGATTTCCTGTGTAGCCCTATGTTAACTGCGGAAATTGATGTGTCCCAGAAGTGGCTCGAGGCAAAAAAAGATCCTTCTGGGACGCGCCTGAAATTGTCCGCGTCGCGGCTGGTTTGAATCACCCCCACAGACTATAATGGATTCTATTTGAAGCAGCGACGTTTCACTGTCGTTTCGCGCTGCTGATGCTTCCAGTGTGAAGTAGGGGTTACTAGTATACAAGTATCCTCATGATGTATTTTAGTGACATAAAACCACTCTCAGTGTAACACAACCTTTTAAACAAAGCCACATCTTTTACAGTTTTTGCCAACACTAACTTTATTGGAAGTGATTTTTACCTTTAGAGTCAACCATGTGTCTCCTAACCTTTAACCTTTCCTGAAAACAAAATATTATTTACTAAAAAATTAAATAATGACCGCCAAGCTGCAACCCCAGATGCGTCTTCAAATGTGATGTAGTGGTTTTGAAGCTTGTACGCTCTGTATCGTCACGAGTACAGAGCGTACAACACAGTAGAGCCACGCTAAAAGGGTAGGTCAGGAGTTATTTTAAAGCAACAAATGACACTGGTCTGGTTCTGTAATCCAGAAGCACAGCACGATGCTATAAATAGAGTAATGTTTTATGTCTGAAGTCCAAATGATAGCAGCCGGGCAATTAAAGCTGAGTCACCGTACTTATATTCAGGACTCAAACGTGTTTTTGAGCATGTACAAAATACTGAAGACGTGTTCATCTGAAACTTACCTTTCTGGGGGTTTCTGGAAATTTTTATTGGTGTAAATTTCTTCCAAACTGAACTCCTTCTTTTTCAACCTGAAATAGCAAAGCAGAAGAATGCTGTCTTATTTACTGACTAGAAAACTACTCATTAGACAAAGTTCATCCAGCTGCGTTTTCCACTGCAGCCTCATTTCAGCTTGACTTATTAAAACATCAAGTCTTTTTTTAATGTCAGTAAACCCATCACTGCCATACACCTGAATAACAAGTCTTCAGCATTAAACATTTAATTGATTGAGAACATTTTAAAGCCGTGGTGTCCATTTATTTGCCCATAGTCCAAATTCATCAAGTTCACACTCAGCCAAAAAAATTTGGTTTTTCAAATTTAAATGCATTTTTATTTTTACTGGCTCAACAACAAACAAATTATAATTTTGCAGAAACTGGATGTAAAAATCTCTGTAAATCCTAAACAATAAAAGGGTCTCATACTAAAATAAACTGTTAATTGTTTGGATTTGTTGGTTTGTTTGTTTGTTTTTGGCCTAAAAACAAAATTGTTGTCTATTCTCAGCAACCGGGGTGAATATGCTGTATCTAGACAGGTTTTATGGAGGATGCTGAAGTTTATGAGGTCTGTTTATTAGTAAAAGTAGATGGCTCTATTTACCACAAAATGTAGAGCTGGGCAATAAATCAAAAATTTATCGTTATCAAAATTTCTGACTTTTATCGATATCGTTTGTTCCCATGTCAATAAATTTGGTAATAAAAAAATGAAAAAGTGTGTGTAGGTTGGCAACGTTCATGTCCCTTTAAGAAGCTGTACCACCTGACAACCTGACTCAACAAAATACACGTGACAGCCCCATCTAGTGGACAACTTTTGTTTTTGCGCATACATGTAGTTATCGTCCATTTATCGAGGTGAACTACTCAATATACCGCAATACTGATTTTAGGCCATACCGCCCAGCCCTAGCAAAATGTAATTTAAAGTATCCGATTACTCAAGACAAATCCTTTGTATTGTACGTAACACTGTCCACTTAAAAACATTTTTTTTCAGAATTTGTTCATTAGATTAGAGTTTATCTGCCTCCCCCGCCTGTGCCAATGAGCCTAAATCCTTCAATTCTAGAGTCACATTCACTCTCTCCGACTTAAAGGTGGACATTTTCATTATCTGCAAGGTCTTCAAACTAAAGTGAGCAAGTGTACTACACATGAGCAAATACAAAAGCTGTGTATTCTCATTACTAGGGTTGGGCATCGTTTGAATTTGAACGATTCCGGTTCCGATTCCAATTCCTCGTTTCGATTCCGGTTCCTATCGATTCCGATTCTTTCAAGATGCAGGGTCCAAAAAAAATGTTTTAAATGAGCCAGCTGACCATAGGTCTTACTTGATGAAATAGTTTGAACTTCAACATGAATTTTAATTCTGTGAACAATAGCATCACCTTAACTTAGACAAAAACATGTTTTCAAGAAAGAAAAAAAGACTTCAATCAGTCAGACAATCAGTGTGTTTGTTTCTGACCACAACTCACAGCCTCCTACAAAGTCTGGGAACTGAAGGAGCCTTTAGGATGAGATGCAAAATGTCTTCAAGACAAGCAAAAAAGTCTGTGTTCAGCTAAAACTCTCAGGATGATCGTGTCCAGGATGACTGAGAATAAGTGAAACTTAAATGTAGCTGCTGTCAGTAACCATATAACAGATTTTAAAAACTAAGTCTCCACAGACTAAATAGTGCAGAAAAGCAAAAAATAATCTCACAACTTAGCGTGTTGAGATGTATTATTGGAGATTTATTATTATTATCATTATTTTATTTGTTTATTTGTTTGCCCCATCAGCTCTTAGTGTTAGTGGAGATTAGCTGCATCAGCTGTTTTTATTTCTGCAGTGAGATGTAAACTCACATCACTCCGCCCGGAGTTTGTTCTTCTAAACTCGTATTAAATCCACGGTGATGACGCATTTTAATGAGCTTCCTCTGTGTGGTATTTTTCGTTGCAGGATGCAAAGTTTATATCACAAAGTTCGGCAGACGTGTTTGTTTACATTTTTGCTGCTGAGCGCCGCACAGTGTGAGAGACGCGACGCTGCACTCAGGGTCTCTGCAGCTGCAGGAGCGACAGGTCAGCTGATCAGCAGGTAGAGTCGGCTCTGAAAGGCGTTCATTAGAATTTGCGCATCACGTTTTTTTCCGGATAAAGTCACTTTAGAACGCCTCCGCATCTCTGCAGCTGCATATTTTTCATGATTGCGCGGTAACGCAAACACTTCCAGCGGATTCTACTTCCGGTCGGCGGGCTGGGAATCGAAGCTAAGAATCGAAAGTAAAATATTTGAACAATTCCAGGAAAAACTGGCTGTTAGTCCCGGTTCCAATCGATGCTCGATTCTCGATGCCCAACCCTACTCATTACTTACAATTTTTTGCTCCACTATAGCGAGTGCTTTGGCTTTTCTGTACTCCAATAATATAAAGTTCTCCATGAATTCATTGTTTTGTTTATTTCTATTCCAGGTCTCACCTTGTTTACCTTGGTTTGGACCCCAAATAATCCACTTAGTTAATTGGGACATGGTCTATGTTGGTGACCCTGACAACATTTACTGAACTGTGTAAGTACGAACCTGATGCGTTTGGGCAGACCCATGGGTGTGAGGTTGGTCTGAGGTTTGGGTATGCTTTTACGAATTTTGATGGAAGACACCTTTCCTCTTTCTTCATGTTTCTTCACAACCTTTGACAAAGAACAAGGAATCTTACCATTAATGAATCTCGCTAATTCTGCAGATTTTCTCCTACAAATTAACATGCAACACAAATTTCATTGTCAGAGGTTTGTTTAGTATTTCTATGTGGCTTCCTGGTGACTGATGCGTTGAATCAACATTCAATAACAAAGGTGGAGCATTTTCACGTTGGAATAAATTTCTAAAGGCACCTACTGAAGTGACAATAGCAACAATTTAGATGATACACTAAAAGACACAGTGGCTTACAATTTCTAAAAAGTAAAAAAAATTGCAGTTAATTAAATGTTTGCATACTTTAATCTCAGAGTCAGACAGAGCCTTTTCGTCTCTCAAGCCAGTGTCTTCAAACTCGGGACAGGAGGAGCTTGCATCCTCGCCATAATCCTCATCTTCACTCTGTTGTATCCTTTCTGCCTCACACTGCAAGGGGTCCTCGCTTAAAAAAAACAGTTGAAATCAGCACAGTAATGACAAAAATAAGTATTTGTATAAAACAGCTGACTATAGATTTAAAAGTGCATCACCTGCTGTGAGAGTCTGAGATCACAGCAGACTCCGCTCTGGAGTTGAAACCTGGAGGATGCCATACAGAGGAGCTTGATGGGGATGACACGGAGGCAGAGGAGGGAGACGGAGCATGAGGAGATGTGGAGCAGGTAGCAGCCCCCCTGTAGGTAGACCTCTTGGAAAGAAAAGCCAGAGGACTTGAAAGGAAGTAAGAGGCGAGCGCTGAGAGCGAAGGGCTGGAGGAATGTGCATGACTAGGAGACAGGTGCTGGGTTGTGGGGTCACACGGGGCAGATCTTCTGGACGGATACACCTCCTTCCGAAGACAGAGAGGGGCAATGTCCCTCTCCACCTCAACGCTGCAGACTGTGTGTCGCCGTGTCCGCCTCTGGGATTTGTGAGAGTGTGAGACAGGATGACTGTGTTGGTGTGACGTGTGAATACTGCCGTGATGTGGAGAATGTGGAGACGCTGTCCAGGGTGAGTCGTGCGGTTGGACGGACGGGATGTCTGGGCATGAGTGGCTGCGTAGCAAGCGCCTTGAAATTTCAGTTTCTGGAGAGCACGACGCAGCCAGACTGCTGTCCACCACTGCAAAAGATTTGGACCTTTCTTCACTTTGGTGCATTCTGCTCAGTATGCTGCTCAGCTGCTTAGAACTGCATTTTCTTCTGAGGCCATCTGCTCTTTCCTGCTTATCGTTAGCATGTCTAGATCTAGATTTACAGTTTTTAGCTCCAAAATCAGTGGGAACCATCTCATCTGCCATAGTGCTGTTCTTTTTCCCATCTGAGACGTGCCTTTGCTTCTTTAATGATATATAACAGTCTAAATTAATTGGAGAATGTGACTGAACAAGCTGGAAATTCTTTTTTAAAAGTGCTGTTTTAAAAGTCCCAGAATCCTCTGAGGTTTTAGCTTTGCCACTCTGAGAGTTATTTTTGGTAACTGAAGTAAGGTTGTTGATGCTCCGCTTTGCCTGTTGCCTTTGGCTCAACTCTGAGGACTTCACTCCTCCAAGACTGGTCTTAGATCTCTTGGAAGTTTGGCTTAGTCCTAAAGTTAATTTGTCTGTTTGTACACTATGAGAATTTATCATGGTCGTAGTCAAAGGTTCCAGTTGTACAACTAATGAGGTAGGCACCAAAGCACTCTCTGTTTCTGAACTTGAGTGTTTTGAGAGTTTTCGTTTTACCATTTTGTTGCACTTCTCTGCACACCGGAGCTGCTTTATAGCAGGACGGACAAGAAATTTGGACAATGACTTTTCCTCAGCTTGCTCAGTTGAAGTGGCTGGCACCGTAGTCTCTGGGTCTGTACCGTTATCACTGTTAACATCTGGTTTACTCAGAGTGTTCTTTGTATTCAGTCTCTTGTATGACCCGCTGGGCCTCCCTTTGCTGCCTTGGAGCTCACCACTGGTTTTAACGCCTGAGCAAACCAACACAGCATCAGAAGAATTTTCAGTCTGAGGAAGAATCGCTGCTTCATTTATGGCAGTAAGCACGTCTTGTCCAATTTTTCCTTTTCTGTTTGCTCTGGTCAACATCACCTGTATTTTGTTACCAGACTGTAACGTTTTATCCTCCACTGAAATGGTATTCATCACTGCTTCTTCTGTTCTTGGTGTTCTCCACCCTTTTCTCCTGTCACTTTGTGGAGCCATGTTTGATAGTAGTTGGTTTTCTATAGGTGAAACATTTGATACTCTTTTCCTCTTAGAATCTTGGGGAGGACAGCTGAATTTGAGCCCCCTCTTTGCTCGCACATTTGAGTTGAGCTGCTGTGGCTCTAATGAGGGCTTCACTGATGTTAAATTTTCACGGTCAATCAGATTGCTCTGGAGGCTTTGATGAATTAGCTGGTAGCTTTCTACATTACCAGTGTCATCGTCTCCATCGCGCTGAAGACTCTCTCTGTCCGACTGAGTGTGACAGGCTGAGAAAGACTGACTGTTGATCATGACTCTAGAGAGAGTGTTTTTTGATGTGAAACAGTCCAGATGAGAAAGCTGCTCGTCAATGTTTGAGTTAGATTGTTGAGTTTTTTCTTCAGAGTTCTTCAATTCAGATCCAAACCGTGTAACTTGTAGTGGCTCGGGTTTCAGATAGGTGAACACTTCATCTTTCTGCTCCTCCACAGCACTGGATCTTTTGAAGTTGGACTGTTGTGAGGCACTTACTTTTTCTGAAGGCTGCAACAGGGTGGAGGACTCAAAAGACTCAGAAACAACACAGGCTAAAGAACTCTGTAGCAAAGGCACTGAATTAGGTAAGATGTTTTCCTTCCAATTAAACACACATTCAGTCTGCTCAGACCTGCATGATGAAAACTCATCTATCTGCAGAGATTCTGAACAACTGGGAGCACTTTGTGTTTCTCCAATGTCACTCAGGTTTTGTTGATTAGTTCTATCATCCTGATTCTTATTTTTAACTTGTCCTCGTGGAGGAAATATAAACTCTGAGTCTGATGGTACTACATCAGTTTCTCCATCAACTTGCTCCTCACGGTGACCAAGTTGGTCCAAATGGTCCGTGAATGGAAGAGGACTATTGGCTCGGAACAGTTTAACAGGAGACATGACTATCTCAGTGAAACTGGCCATCTTTGACTTCAGTGACTGAAACAACGGACCGATGACCCATCCTTTTGAGAAAGATGTGTTTTCAGTCCTGTCACTACTGGTCAGTTCCCATCTTGTATCCATGTCGGATTCAGTTGCATCAAGATTCCGTGTGGTCTCTTCTTCAGATGATCTGATGACATTTTCACTGGGAAAGATATCCATACTTTGTGGACTTTTGGGGTCCTTTGGACTAAAACAACAAAGACAAAAAAGTAAACGGTTACAGTGACTTACACAGGAACACAATCTAATATTATATGGCAAACTAAACACATACGCAGACTTTAATCACAGTGGCTAAACATAAAATAATTGTTAGTTTATTTAAAAATGTAAAATAGATGAAATGCCTTAGTAACACCTGCCAATTGACTAAATTCTAAATATGCATTTACTAGTAGAATCACACTTACTTATTTTGGCACCCTGCTGTTAGGCCTTTTTCAAATTCATTCTGCAAAACACAAAGATTTACTGTTCATTTCATTATACTAAAATCAAAACCAGATTTGATTCTTAAAGAACAAAATAAAAGTTAAAGGTAGGATAAACATTCTTGGAAAAACCATTCAAGCAAGTCAAGTTTACAAGAAAAAAACAATAGGGTCCAACCCAAATGTATTTTTCCAGGATGGTACATTCATGAGAAGATTAAAATTAATTTGTTGACAAAAAAATTCAATAATCTCTTGTCATCAGTATTTGAAAAGCATTTCAAGAAATAAGGCAAAATGTTCCAAAAAACATACTGAACCTTTAAATTTTAATTTGCTTGATTGCACAAATCTCCCTCTCTTGGCTTAGGAGAAAAAAAACTAATGAAATCAGCTTTCAGCAAACACACACACTTTCAAAAATTTGCTTAAATATGAGGAAATTCCCCAACCAATAAAAGTTGTCAACAAAAATACTTTTCATTCTGTAGCATCTGCAGTCTGTTATTAGTAGGTCAGACAAGACAATTGCTTGTTTATGTCAGAGTCAGCAGACCGTAAAAGAGGATTAAATCACTCAATTAACCACAACACCTCTTTGGCTATACAAAACTACAGTTCAACTTTTGCACAGGCAAATTAGGCACTGAGCACTGCAGAATAGTACTATAAAGGTGTCTGCATCTGAATCACTTGTTTCACAAAGGAATCCTATCAGGAAAGTGAACCTGCTGGAAACAACCCTGACCTTGTTTGGCTCCTCCTGTACATGTGTTCTTTCAACTCTTGGCAGCTTAGACTGTGACACCTGCACCTATGAAGAAAACAATACAAAATTAATTAATTGGGTTTCACTTTACTACTGATCAGCTTCTGAACACAACCAGCGTTTACGTCATACCATAATTTCACCCTCCATGTGTCTCTTTGTTTGGGACGGATTCTGTCTGGATGGATTTTGGGCTGCTTTGCTGTGTGAGTAACCCTGCTTTTTCTGAGCTTTGATCTCTTGAATGCGACCACTCCGCCGACGTCCACATTTTCCATAATTTGCAGAACTACAAATGGTTGATAAAGAAACACACAATGAGTAAAATCTGACAATAGCTGGTATTTTTCTCAAGTGTAAGCGCAGAGTAAGCAGAGGAGAAAACTTTTGGGGATGAATCATGCATCTGTGCTGGTTGTCGAATAATAAAAGACAAAAAGGTTTGTGTGTGGAAAACATTTAGAAGTACAAAAAGGAATAATAAATGTATAAGAAAATACACATCACAGCTAATTGTGAGCTGAAAACTACTGCAATTTTATTTGCTCACCCTTGCAAATATGTTAAACTTACTAAAGATGTGGTTCACTCCTTTAATCAATACATTCGCAGTGGTCTCTAGTAGGAATAAATGCCTTGTAAGTCATACTCTGAGGAAACAAAGCAACATTGCGCCTGTTTCAGGAACTATAAGTGAGCCACATCAGAGTTGAGCTTCAGACGACAGGATTTGGGGTCTTATTTCTTGATATTTGGACATCTTGCCTCTGATTGGCTAACAACAATGAATTTGTTTGCTCTGCAACAATGATGTTGCATTTACTCAAATAACACAACCCCGGAGGAGTTCTGCCGTGTCTTGAAGTTGCTAATTCTAAGGATAAGCTTCTACTTGTCGAGATGCTCTATGCCGTTTCCTGGACGCTAAAGTCAGGCGTACACCGTGCTACGTTTTCCACTTGTAGCATTCAGCTCCATCTCAAACTGTACAACTTCCTGGCAGAGCAAAGCTCACGAGTCATGTTCTCACACTCCACGACCCAATGATCGAATGCGATCTTACTGTACGTATGGTAACAACACGTCAGACCTGAAAATGTGCTAAAAGTAGTTTTAACACAACACGTCAGACCTTTGAGTCCAAAAACCCGGAAGAGAGGGCTGCTGTGTTGTTATCGACATATCTGTTGTCCTTCAGGCTTGCTGTAGGACATGCAGAAGATTACGGGGGTTGGAGAAGGAAAATGAAAGAAAGGAAGTAAACAACATTTTGGGATCAATTTTATTTGACATAAAAACGAAAAACACGCTTTCTTGACAATCCTTGTCATTGTGTGTGGAGTAAAGTGTAAAAATAAAAGGAAACGACGTGTGTCACTATTGACACAGAAATACCTGTGGAGCTGGGTTGGTGCATGTGCTGTGTGAGCGGTTGTGGTACTTTTGAATCGCAGCGCAGCTTCAACAGTGCGGTACCATCACGAGGGATAAGCAAAATATCAAACATGTTTGATATTTATTTGCTGATCGGGAGCTGGTCGTGAGGTGTCGTCTCTCGTTACCCAGTATACTACACAACGCATGACGCAAAACTCGCCCCGACCTCAAAGATTCTCACACGAGAGGAAAATCGGTTCAAAACGATGTAAAGATCTATGCCCTGCTTAAACCAAAAACAGCCTTTCGCGTCACGAATCAAGATGGGTGAGTCCATGAATGTTAAGTGATGTAGACCTGTCAGGCTTTTCAAATCCTAGTGTTGCACCATCTATTTTCTATCAGAAGCTATAATGCAGGAGATAGGTGTAGGAGATTATTTTCATGTTCAGCCTGCAAGAAAAACTCAGAGTGACTGATTATAATCAGAAATAATAATAAAACAATGGTTTTTCAGTGAACCACACCTTTAGGGACAAGAATCCAATTTCAGTATGAAAACTGATATTTACCTGATGTCAATACTGTTTTAACAATTTATCTAAAAGCTCAAGTCTTCTTCAAGTAAGTTTTCTATGCTGGCAACTAAAATACTGATCTGCAAACTAGCATAGTATTTCAGAGTTTAAAAGATGAAATTACATAAACAAAGCCATAATTGAACAGTCATATTATAAATAAAAAAATAGGCCCATGATGATTCTGGAAAGCAAGAAGGGGAAAACAAAATGAACAAAAAGGTGCAACAACAACAATACCTGAAGGTGAAGGAGGAAAGGGGGAGAAGTGACTGGGAATCACTGAGGGGAGGTGAATTACAGACAGGGTTTGGGGGAATTGCATCTTCATCCATATTTATCTGAAATATAGAATGTAAACACAGTGTAAACACACGGGAAAAAATAGGACAACTGGTTGTACATTAAGTTTGGCTTTTAACTTATTAAAAGCTTATAAAATCAAGACCTGATTCGGATTTAATAACTGCAATTTGAGAATGTTTATTGAAAAATTATACTTCTGTGTTTTTTTTAACTGGAAACATCAATGGGATAATTAGTAGAACAATAACAGGTACACATTGTAGAAAACAGTAAAGAGGACAAAATCATTCATAAAAATTTCAACAAAACAATGCGCACTCAGTGTTAAGAGAAATTGTCATTGTGTTAAAACTTAACCAAGAAGAGAAAAAACAAGCTTTTGTTATTTTAACTTCGGTGAACAACTGCAGTCCTTCCTCCAAAGTAGCACATTACCCTCTCTAGGCTTCACCGACCGTGTTAGCGCCAAGTTGTTCAGCCGAATTCCTCAACAAGCAACAGGAAACATTTAAAAACCACCATACAAATGCTATATCTAAATTAAATGCATAACATTTCAGCGTGGTTTTTCAGAAACGGTCCGATCAAAACTGAGCGTAGTCTACTTGCTGGAGAAAATATTCTTATTTACAACTTTAACTGCGAGCCAGCGACAAAAAAAACAACAAACATCAACATTTCGTAATTATAATAAAAACCTAACCGTTAAAACTGTCTAGGTCTTGACGTAGCTGACCTTCATCCGAACTCCGTCAGCTCTCCATGGTCGCCGACAGGCATACAGTGTGGCAGTTCCCGCTCCAGTTAATAGTCGTAGCCCAGAACTGTCATTTCTCTACACGTTCTTTGGTGCTTACAAGATTTGTGGGAATAGTCTCGTTTTGTAGCTTACATGAACACAGTGACTGCAAATAAAAACCATTAGATAAACTCACCTAAATGCTGTAGCTGGACCGTGGGGGAGAAAGCCAAACCCGCCGTAAACAAAACATGCCGAACAGACGGCGCCCTCCTACCGCGAGTAGAAAATGTATCCGTTTTTACAAATCTAACAATCAGCCCAGCCAATCACAGCCCAGGGTTCTTTTCCGCTCGAAACGCCTCTTTGAAGTCTGACCAATCAGGTTGCGTCTGTCAGAGTCGCTGGTTGAGGGCAGCCAATAGGCGGGCATCGGAAAAATTCATGAAAGCTGTGGTCTTGTATTTCCTCGGGTGAACCAGCATCATAAGCGACATGTATTTTATAACTTGACACATACTAAGGTACCGGTTTAACACGTTTAAAACACATTGCTACTAACACGGACATTAATGTCCTTCTCAGATAAAACTTCAAAATTCATAAAGATGCCTCATCAAGCTAGAAATTGCCCCAAAAACACCCAAAAGTGAATTCAATTTCATATTACTAAAAATGTGTTTATTTATTTAGTAATTGTTTTCCGTTTCGGTTAAGAGGTGCTCAGACTTTATAACTTAAAATGAAAAAATGAAAATATGGTTAAAGGGCAGCAATAAAATGTAAGACTGACTACGGTGTAGTTATTCTGCCTAAAGAACATGAAAAATCAGCATTACAAAGCCGTGTCTTAATATTATTAGCTTCAGAAAAAGAAAGAATACAATTTCACCAATGATGAACATAAGCCTTTTTATTTAAAAACAATCTGCAGAAAACAAAGGCAGGACTAAAATGGACCAATTCTCCCCCAGACCCTGGTGTAAAAACAGAGAAAAGTCTAAGTAAAACATGAGTGGTGACAAAATTCAGAAGGGCTGTTTTTCATCTGATGGTGCATATAATTCATGTGTAGAGGTCAAAGTCTATTCTTCTGGAGTTGTAGAACTGAGATCCGTCCTGGTCCACCCTCCTGCAGTAGACGCCGCTGCTAAAATAGCCTTCATCCACCCAGCCCTGAAAACACAGCAGTAACAGAATTAAAGCCCACCAGGTCAGACTGGGGTTAATGAGACAACTAGTCAACAATTCAATAATTTAATATACATAATGGAATTATTGATATTTCTGAGGAGAAAAGGAAATAAACAGAGTTATTATACTTGTGTGTTGTTTTTTTTATATATAAATGTACAAGAAAAGAAAAATGCAGAGACTACTCACTGCCTAACCCCACCTTTCTACTTGATTCGTAAGCGCTGCGTAATGTAATTGACGCGTTTTACCTCAGCGTTCAGGGGCGCTTCTGTTCCCACTGGGAGCGTTTCAGATGCGAAACAGCAGCAAAAATATTCCACACAGCCAGTCCCGCGAGGTCACAAAATCACCAGAGAATTGGAAGTTCACGCGTGATTCCGGAAGTTGATTTTGGAAGTAATACGCAATAACAAAGAAGGAGAAAGACGACAGCACGTGTCTGAAAAAAAGGTCTGTGGTTTGTTTTCTGTTCTGTTTACCTCGGCTACAGAGGCGTCACAGTTATGATGTACTTTTTTTTTTACAAGTTAAGCAACTGGAAATCTGCAGATGACCTTTATTTTTACAGTGTCCTGATGATTTTACATTGCTCCTGTGTTTGGCTTCCTGTCTGGTCTCATCTGAACAGCTAAGCTTGACATGTCATGAAAGCAAAGCGCATAACAAAATAGGCTCGAAGCATAAATTTAATGGAGGAATGCATCACTACACTTCTGGGATGTCTCAAATAAAGTGGCGCTTAGTGGTTGGTGGAAACGCACCCATCGACTGTAACAATGGCTATTTACTGTGTACTTCACTTTGTGAATGTTACGGGACGCTTCACTGACATTACACGGTGCTTTTACGTGATGATTACGTGTCCAGTGGAAAGGCCACGGTAAGCGATACAAAACAAAAATCTACATTTTATATTTATTTCAAAATCTACATTTGAAATAAATAAAAAAATAATTTAATCCACAATTTTTTAACAATTTTGGTCTTTAACCTGTAAGAGCTAAAATAGTAGTAATACCTGCATCTGCTGGCTGGTGAAGGGCCCATAGACCTCGGATTTGTCCTCATTTTCCCATCTGTATTCCCACATCACTTCATCACTCACTGAGGAGAAGATAAAGGGGAATCAAAGTAAATAACATATTATTTTGAACTTAATCATATATAAATATGAAGAAAAGAACCTCTGTTGTCTTCCTCTTCTTTGTCATCTGATTTCTCACCAATCTTCTCATCAAATTCATCACCAAACATGTCGAGCTCGTCTTCTTCCTCATCATCACTTTTCTTCTGTCTCACTGCTGGCTTCTTGCTGGTCATGCTTTTCATCATAAAGGCCAGTTTTTCATAGCTTTGCTGATATATTTCAAACATCCCAGATCCAACCAGCCTGTCAGCTAAAGCTGTGAGCCTATCCAGCTTTTCTGTGTCCCTCGAAGCTTCTTCTGTGGACTCGTTTTCCTCCCTCAGCTTTCCCTTCTTGCGTCCTCCAAGGCCTCCTAATCGACGGAGCGCTGCAGCAACGGTTTCTCCTGGTTGCAGCAGTTCAACAACAGCTTCAACAAGCTGCTGTTGAGTGTAGGCGGCCAACGGGTCCTCTGCAGGCATCTCCTCCTCTTCTTCATCCTCATCCTCCTGGTTTGCCTGCTGTTCTTCTCTCCGTTTCTCTTCTTCAGCCTCATCTTCATCCCCAACTCTGCGTTTCCGTTTGGCTGCAAGACCTTTCTTTTTCTTAATAGGCTGTTCTTTTATTTTCACCTGCAAGAACACACATACTTAATTTATTGCAAAATGCTTATAGAGCTTCCATTAAAAAAAAAATTTTCTGAGAATGCAGTTACCCAGTCTATGTTGTCAAGCCAGTTGTCTCTAATTTGTGTTTCCTTTTTGATGAAATAGTTTCCCTCTGAATCAAAGTGTCCTTCCTGCATCTCCTCCTCCAGGTTGAAAGGTGTAATAGACACTCCTTCATCAAAGTCAATAGTTGCTCCTTCTTGACCTGGAGACAAAGTTGGCACCATCCCAAAACAAATAAATCACCACAAAAACATTTAAAGGGATATTCCACTATGCTAGTACCTGCCATTCACTTCCGTTGTTTATACTAAGCTAAAGCAGACGGACTGCTGCCAGATCAAGAGAATTACTGTGCTGGTTACAAAATGCTTCAAAGTTTCACACAGCCTAAGGACAACAGGACCTATCTGCAGTGCATAACTTCAAAAGTATAATGGAAACACTTAACAAGACATACCCTCCACATCGTCATTGTCAAGAATATTGTATTTGCTTTTGTGTGTGTCCTCTCCATCATCCTCTTCGTCACTGTCAAGGGAGTGTTTGCCCTTAAACCTGGAGCCTGGTCCACTGACAGCCTCACAGCTCTGCAATTAGAGTAAAAGAAAAGGACTAAATATGAATTAACAGTAAACGTAGAGTCAAAAGCAAAGTCACAATCTTTGCATTAAATGAAGAAAGCAGATGTGGTTTGGGCAAAAATACATTGTGTCTAAAGGCAAACCACTAAACTTATAGGTCAGTGATTCTCAAAATGGCACAAGTACCACTATTGTACCACTTTTGTTGTACTTAGAAAAAAACTAAGGTATTAACTTTTTACTGTACATAACCAATTATCACAAAAGCTTGATTGCAGCTTTTATAATCAGGAGTAAATCACGTTTAGCTCATAGACCCAGGTTGCTTTGAAAATTCTTTTTTCTTTAAAAGCTGAAATCATTGTTTGAAAACTGAATTTTGTATTTACTCTGGTTTTTTAACATATATTTTTACTTTTGCTAATCTGACACATTTAAATGTGCCAAAACAGCAGAAACAAAGCAAATATATAACAAGGCTAATAATAACAGCACAGCAATGCAATATAAGTATCAGCAATCAGCTTGGGTAAACGATAAGACTTTTATTGATAAACATGCTAAAACGTAAAAGATTCAAGTGGTTAATGGAAGCAATTATAATATCAATTTTCCAAGTATTTAGGATTGTTTGTTAGTTTTATATCAGAATGTTAGACAATTACCTACTTCGTGGTTTTACCAATTAATTAAACTAAATCCAAAACTGTTTAAGACTAGTCAATGGCTCTGGCTCTTTTAGGGCTTCTTATTACAACAATTCACTAACCAGTGACACCTCCACACTCAACTCTTTCTTAATACCCATGTAAATAAATCACCTTTTTATTTGGACCCTCGTCTTCCAGGTCAAACTCTCCGTTCCCGTCTTCAAACGTAACTTTTCTTTTCGACATGGTCACGCTACAAAAGGCAATAAAGTGATTCGTTTACGATCGTAACTGAAAGCAAGCTAAACTATCAGAGTTGTGCGATAATTCATTGTTATAATGTCGTCAAAACGAAACTCGTGTTAGCTTGTTGCTACATTAGCCAAAAACAACAGCACATTGCGCATGCAGAACATTTAAAACTGATCTAGACATCTGAAATAACGGTAAGTGGCGATGCACAGCTTATATAAGCTATATTAAAACAACAATCAGTGGAAAGGTGTGTATAAATAACATATAGCGATATAACGTGGTAAAAACCTGCTGTAAATAATTCAAGCGTCGTTTGCTTTCATTTCTTCTTTGGTTGCTTTTACTCGTCATGGATTGACGCGTTACCGCCACCACGTGGTGAGGAGTAGAAGAGCTGGAGTAATATGTGGGTGGAACGTTTGGTTGCTGTCAGACAGAAAATAAGGAGTACTTTTTCTATGTTTAAAAAAGTAATGATAAATACTTTTTGCTATGTAATTTTCTATGGAACTCCAAAATGTATATATATATCTATATATAAATATCTATATATAGATATATATATAATATACAGATGAGCACACAATTATGTGATTGTTACACACTGGCGTCGCAACCATTATGTCAGAGTGGGACATAGAAAATAAATATGTATTTTAAAAATACACATTTTTGGTGAATCACTAGATTGTGCTTTGTGTCCTCATGCTAGCAAGGATGGCATGTGGCTATATTTGTTGTATTTGCTAACTCTATGCTAAAAACACAGTCCTGTTATTCTCGGACCTGTTACCCATATGAGGAGTAACAGGACTGAGTGAAAGAAATACAACTGTTGTATGTTAGTGTGAATTTTTTTATAATAAACATTAATTATTTGAACTTAAAACTAACCATTTAATTAAAATAACACTTTATTGAGGGGGAAATGAAGGAACTAGTTGACAGGCTTCTACATGTGCTTTTTAAGATGTTACATGAGTTTTGATAACAGGACTGAAAATAATGCAAACAAGTTAGTCTAAAAGAAAAACATGTAAAAAATGAAGTAGTCATTTAAGACTGACCAATGCTCATTTGAAATATACTATATAAAAGCAACACTTTTGTTTTTGCTCCCATTTTTCATGGGCTGAACTCAAACATCTGAAACTTTGTCCACATGCACAAAACACCCATGACTCTCACATATTGTTGTGAAATCTGTCTACATGTGTGTTAGTGAGCACTTTTCCTTTACCAAGATCATCCATTCCACCTCACAGGTGTGGCATATCAAGGAGCTGATTAGACAGCATTATTAATGAATAATGTACAGGTGTGCCTTAGGCTTCAGTTCAGTGTAGTTAAATAAGTGTGTAACTAGAGTTACCTCTGAAAATTGCATTAAAAACCCATAAAAATGATTTATGAATGAGGAAAGCAGGAAGCAATGTTATTTTTGTTTTTACATTTTGTACTTCAGTTCAAATAATTTAGAATTTTGTGTTTTCATCACATTTAGCTTGTATTTTATTTAAAATATCGTCAGCTTTATTCATTTTATGAGAAGTTTTGTGTTGCAATGTTTGGAAAAATAACACAATATAACAATTAAGATTTTGTACTGAGTGTCATTTAAAGAACATTAAATGTTCTTTAAATGACACTCTAGTTTTTGGAAGTATTTGTTCGTTTCTGACTAAATTGCTTAACACTATGAAAAACTGACATTGCTGCTTGGGCTCCAGGCAGGGCACAGGGTCAGGGACTGAAGAGGAACAGATTAGCTGTTCCTGTGTGCTCAAAAAGTTATGTTACTGATCAATTCTAAAAAAAAAAAAAAAGTCAAATCATTCACACAAAGTAGATTTGTATTTCATTATCTGAAAGTATCTGATTAGTTACAAAACAAAATATGTTTCGTTTAGTTTGAGTTTCAAAACAGGAATGTCACAATTTTAATTTTACTTTTTTTTTTACAATATTGATGTGGCTAGTGTCCAGTCTCAGGGTGCTGGACTTGGGATGGATGGGTTCCATCCTGCATGCATTAGGAGCTCCTGTGTTTTAACACCTGTGGTCTGTATTTCTTCCTTTGGCCATCTTATTATTCCTGCAGGATATCTGATTACTGGCAGGGTGAATCTGTTTATTGCCCAGATCTTGTTCTTGCCATTGAGCTGACTTCTTAGGACTTGCCTCACTTGTTGAAGGTATTTAGCTGTGGCTCCTTTCCTTGCGGCCTCACCAAGGTTGCCATTTGCTTGTGGAATATGGGATGCCAAGTGTAAATTACTGGTCCAAATTATTTAGCAGACATTTTTTTTATATTTAGCTAATTTTTCCTACATTTAGCAACTTTTATCACATATAATGTTTAAATGTCACATAATTTCAGATAATCTAAATGTTATATCTAAACTTAAATGTTAAATCTAAATCTAAATCAGAATGTTAAATCTAAATGTTAAATCTAAATCTAAATGTTAAATCTAAATCTAAACGTTAAATCTAAACGTTAAATCTAAACCTAGATGTTAAATCTAAACCTAAATGTTAAATCTAAATCTAAACGTTAAATCTAAATCTAAACGTTATATCTAAATCTAAACGTTAAATCTAAATCTAAACACTAAATCTAAACCTAAATGTTAAATCTAAATCTAAACGTTATATCTAAATCTAAACGTTAAATCTAAATCTAAACACTAAATCTAAACCTAAATGTTAAATCTAAATCTAAATGTTAAATCTAAACCTAAATATAAATGCTAAGTGTAAATCTTATATCTAAATGTAAATGTTTAATATAAATGTAAAAGTTAAATCTAAATTTAAATGTTAAATATAAATTTAAAAGTTAAATGTAAAAGTTAAATCTAAATGTTAAATGTATATCTAAATGTTAAATCTAAACCTAAATGTTAAATCTAAATCTGTGAGCTAAATCTTTCAGTTATATGCAAATTAGCCTTGTGTGGGTGCGCCTACAACAAAGGTTGGCCAATTGTGCTCACTTTCACCCCACTTTTTTTCATGCTGGACACTGGCTGTGCTGCGCTACATTGGGCATCTTAACAACTGTAAGAGCACATTGGCCAACCTTTGTTGTGGGCGTGCCCACACATGGCTAATTTGCATATAACTGAAAGATTTAGCTCACAGATTTAACATTTAGGTTTAGATTTAACATTTAGATATAGATTAAACATTTAAATATATATTTATCTTTTACATTTAACTTTTACAACAGTCTGAACTGCACTGCTGGAGCAATAATAGGAATAAAGCAATAATAAAATACTTTTTCTGGGCTTTTACAATTACAATAATAATTGGATCCTACTTTTTTTTTACAGTAATATGCCAAGGCACTGAATATTTAAACGACAAAAATGCTGTTTTAAAAAAATAAAATAAAACAGAGTAAGAAATTACTCATTTTCAGAAAAACACAAGTTCATTTTTTCTCAGATGTGAATATGTGACACTGATGTATGTTTCAGGACCAGAGGACATAAAGGAACGACATTCAACCTGTTCAAATTGTAACCCAAGAAGATTTCAACATTCATTTGTGTCTAACTTAAAGGTGGAATAAGGAACACGTACTCTGACAAACTCTAGTGTTCAGAGGTGGTATCACAACAACAGAAATAATTTTCCAGCCGGTGGGATGTTGATCCACTACTGACAGCCAGCACCATGTCCAGTGATGAATCGTACAGGGTAAGGACTAATTTCTACTAATATGTTTATTTTACAACAGTTTTTACCGTTAGAACATCTTCTGGGCTCAGAATCAGCTGCTTGACTTGTCGAGTCTGCCATTTTACACAGTCCCAGCCTCGCCTTGCCGAGTGGACTTTTTAGCGCAATGGTGTCCTCTAGTGGCTGGTAGATGTAAACATAAACCAAGCAGCGTGCCGTCAAAATAAAATTTTGATTATTATTTTTTAAAATATAGCTTTTAAAAGAACAACTGCACATTTATTCTGCACACCTCTAAATGCCCAGAGGAAGTATTATTATTTTTTTAAATATAGCTTTTTATTAAAATGTTCCATGTTCAACCTTTAACACGTTCCTTGTACTGATAGATAAAATAGTAATAAACAGGGTTTGTACTCACATGGCACAGCCTATTCAGACTGAGGAAGGAACCATTTAATTTGTATGACAAGACAAGACAACCCTCCCCAGTTATTTCAAGTGATGCCAAACATGATAATAATATTTTTTGTTGCTAAGAGGAAACAATGTTTGCATAAAATGTGCATCAAATGTGATTAAAAATAATAAATATGATCATAAAGGAGAATTTTATATAAACAAAATAGTTAAAAAATGTATAAAGTTTGAGAACAAGTGTTTTATTTGCCATATCAAAATAAATCTGCAATTTGACACCGCAGTTGTGTGTAATGAATCTAAAATATATGAAAGTCTAATGTTTATCACACTCTAAACCCAGATAAGTAGAGTTTACTTAAAAAAACTCAGGTAACACGTTGCCTTAAATTTTTTAAGTAATGAAGCATTAGTTGAGTGAGTGCAGCGGACTACATTCAATACACTTGAACCCTTAATAGAGTGTAATGCAAATTTTGAGTTGAATGTACTATAGTTAGAGTTACAGTAACTAAAGATACTTAGTTGAAACAACTATTAAACACCCATTTATATAACTCAGCTAGTTTTTAAGCATTACTTTATTTCCAATTGAACCAATTTTTACATTTTAACTGACACTGACAGATGCCAGCTAACTTATGCACCACATGACTGCAGGCAGTGAGAGTTGAACTCATGGTTACTGAGACCAGAGGCTTTAGTGAGAACCACCACCTTACTATATACAGAGGAACAGCACAGTGTTTCCATTCCTGAGACCTTCCTCCTCACTTATGGTGCCAACATGACAGAACAAATAACCCCACCTTTGCAACACTGAACAAAGCAATAACCAAGAAAAACACACAAGACAACACAACACAACCTCCCACACACAATAAACATGCATAAACACCCCAAAATAGAACAAAATAGCTAAGAAATGACTACCCACAATGCACCTCACCCACTGCTGCTTTCACAGTGGGTGGGGTCATTTTTTAAATCTATAAATTGCAGTTTTAAGTTGACTAAACTCTGGTCATTGGCCTAAGGCTTCAAACATGGGGTAGAAAACTTGCTTGTTAGAACTTCAGTGCAGCTGAGTTCTTCCTCTTTGTTCTGTGTGTCTCTGTTCTGTCTCTAAAGAGTCAGAGCTCCTCAGCATCTGGTCAGAACTGGTATGAACCAGGTTTTTGGAGGTTGCAACCAAGCAAACGTGATTATTTGAAGTAGTTTGAACTCAAACATATAAGCTAGGCCATTAAAAAGTACAGTTTGCTCAAATTTACAAGTGGTATTAAAATTACATGTGTTTTAGTAATCTGAACTCAGTTTGTTTAAGTAGAGGGTACTGATTGGACTTCAAAACACAATTACAATAAGAAAGGACGTGAAACAGGTCAGCTAACTCAGGATTAACAAGTAATGTTAAAAATTTAGAAACATTTAAGTAATGTGAACATGATCATTTGAGTTTATTCAAAATCTGGGTTTACAGCAGTACATTACAGAAAATAATGAACTTTATCCCAATATGCTAATTTTTTGAGAAGGACCTGTATTTATTAATGGTTCATAGATTTATTTTGACAGAAAATATCACACATAACAGGAATAATAATGTGGCAAGGTGGAGCAACGAGGGCCCAGGCAGGATCTGATCCCCAGACTCCCGGGTGATATGGTCACGCATGCTAACCAGTCAGCCAAAGGGATGTCTCTGTGGCCAAGCAGCCAGGGCGCATGATCAATCGGGATACAGTGACAGGATGCTCACCCTGTCACAATAACAACCCAGCACTCAGAGTTCTGGTTAAACTCCCAGACTGAAGGTTTGCTGTGATTACTTCGCTGGAGAATCATCTGAAACACACACACACACAACACACATATATTGCTAAAAAATATTTTATTCACATTAAGGTTTTTTAAGCTGGACTTTTGGCATATTTACAGCTCAGTATAGCAGTGTAGCATTAGCTTACCATCATCTTGTCTCCAGTGTTTGTCCTTCTGCCTGCAGCCTTCTCCTAACTTGTTCTCTTCAGAGGCTCTCTCTATGTGCAACACAAGGAGCCCCCCCCCTTATAAATACCTCCACCCAGTAGCACCCTTTCTCCGTTGTAATGGAAGCACAACCCTCACGTGTAGTGTAGACTAGATTAAACTAGATTAGTGTCAAAGCAGGTACTAGTGGAAATGAGGCATGAAATGGTCAAAGGGTTGAAGCTGTCAGCATCTGACCAGGCGCTAAAGGAGCGGATATTTATATCCAAATGCATCACAGCCAGTGAGCAACAAGGAAGATGTGGTCAGGCTGCAGATCCGAAGACTCGCTGGTGCAGGCGTGAATCTGCAGGTCTGCAGCCGTACCCTTCTTGACGTGACAGCAGGACATCCCATTTAAAGAAGATCCAGCTACCAGTTCACCACTCAGACGTCAGATCATTAATTCCTTGTCACGATCTTCTATCTTCCTAGATTATCCTCCAGTCATCCAACTGGAACCAATTAGTGTTCCTGATCATTTCTTTATCAGTCTCTGACGTCTTGGGTGCTCAGGTGTCATTAGAACTAACTTTGTGTCTTTACCACTCAGCTTCAGGACCTCTGCACTAGGGTCTCACCCAGATTAGTAAATTTGAGTCCTCGATCAAATTTGTGCCTGTTCTAGTGTCATTTATAAGGATTTATATTAATAGATATACTGTTACTAGATTATGGAATAGAAATGCTAATAAATACACCCAAATATGTATACAAGTGAAACTGGAAAAATTAGAATAAGGTGCACTTTTGGCTTGCTTTTAGCACCCCCTAGTGTCTGTTAGTGAAACCAAAAGTAAAACGTATCTTCTCGCTGTGCATTCTTTTTTGTTAACACCTTAATCTAACTGCTGAAATGTCTCCTCAGCCTTCATTAGTGTCTACAGGAGCGGTTCATCACTAAAGCAAACAAATCAGCCGTGTTCACGAACTAAAACATGCAGGAAACATGCTGAAAGCAGACTGCAGCACCAGGCATGTCAGCTCCATTTTATGAAGTCCAGTAGGGACCGGACCGCCACTCTGATGTTAAAAGTGCGGTATTCTGAGGGCAGTGGGGTCTGAGTGACATTTCATTAACCCTGTAAAGGGTCATTTTAGCACATACTGGCTCAAGAAGATGATTTAAATATATGAAAAAGTTGCATACTATGCCTCTAAAGGCTCAGGAACCTTTTGCAGGTGTTTTCTATTTGCAATTATACATTTTAGTTGATTGGGGTCTTGCTATGACCAAATTAGTAACTTGACCTACACAAAATGGAGAACAGTCACAAACTAAAAGGATTACCAAACCAAAGTCACTATTACACAAAAATGGTAAATGGTAAATGGCCTGTATTTGTAAAGCGCCTTCTTAGGGTTCTACAACCCCCCAAGGTGCTTCACAACACAATCAGTCATTCACCCATTCACACGCTGGTGGGGATGAGCTACGATGTAGCCACAGCTGCCCTGGGGCGCACTGACAGAGGCGAGGCTGCCGTACACTGGCGCCACCAGTCCCTCCGACCACCACCAGCAGGCAAGGCGGGTTAAGTGTCTTGCCCAAGGACACACAGCAGCATTCTCTGGCCGGAGCCGGGATCGAACCTGCAACCTTCCGATTACTGGACAACCCGCTCTACCTCCTGAGCTACTGCTGCCCTAACAAACTCCATGTAGCAACTGGTAACGCACACCAAAGTGAACTGTTGTCCCCACAACACAAATGGCCACAAAGTGGACTCGCACCATACCAAGTTACTAAGTCTTTTCAACAGATCAGTGAGCCACACCCATACAAATTGATCACATCTAGTGGTTACTGTACCACATACAGTTACTACTCCTGCAGTCCCCGGGCGACCTCCGAAAAGTGGGGTGACTTCACTACATCCACACACATCATATCACAAACTCTTCAGCCATTACCAACCAAAATAAAACAAACCTGAAGAAACGATAGACAAGGCTGCAATATCAATCAAGCTGGTGGACCACGACAGGCCTGTGCCAGTAGCAGCAAGTCTCCAGAGCCTAAAGCTCAAAGAACAACAAGATGGCGCTCATCTCCAAGCCACACACCAAAGCTGTTAAAAGGTCCACCACAGCACAGGCTGCAAAAACAAAAATCAAAACTTTAGGACACCAGGTCCAGCCTCCTCCAATGAGTCCAGATAATCCGGGACGAGCCCCCATATGTTACAACCCGGCTCGTGGGACTGCAACAAATGGAGGAGGACTGGACACATGGTAAAAGGTTTTGAGGTATTTGATTAAAAACGGCCTCCAAAAGGCTGCACTCAAAATGCCACACAGGCAACAAACACCCACAGGCGCAATCTGATCAGTCTCTCCCTCTTCTGAAGTTGCACCACGCAGTCTTTTATGCTGTACCCACAGGTGCAGCCACTCAGTAATTGCTGATTGATCACAGCCAGACCAATGATGAAGCAGAAGGGCGTAACACATGCAGAGACAGTTTGAAACACAACTGTAGATTCTGGCGCATGACAGCTATCTCTTTGGGTCATGGCCAGATTCACATATATAGGATGGCTTGCCAGGGTAAGGGTTTTATCCTGGCAATGGAGAATCACATTAGCCCTGGGACAACAAAAAAGGAAAAGGCATGAACCGAAATAATTTTAGGAGTGAATGGTGCATTTAAAACGTTGAAATAAAAAAAGTTATTACGCATACATCAATTTTCCCGTGATGTTGTGATTTCTTGAGTCCAACTAGATGGACCACAGCTGAGCTGCTCAGCATCTGACACATTCCTGGTGTGAATTGCCGTGCCACGGAGCACACAAGTAAAGTGCGCTGCTGCTGATACACCTGGTGTGAATTGGGGGTAAGCATTGTTTTCAATAAAATGCATTCTCAGAAAATGTTTTTTTTTGTTGTTGCATGTTGAAACTCTACTTGGAACCTTGTTAAAAAACAAAAAAACATGCAAAATATGATTTTTGAACATTTTTCAAGTGGTCTTAAACTTGTGATCAGGACTGTATTAATATAGGTATACCTCGATGGATAGAGTCTTTGTTACAGATGTAGGAGCCATAATTAAATATATTTACTGGACGTATTGACAGAGAGAGAGGAAGCCTGGGTAGCCATAGTTTTTGTTGATTGCTACAGTTTATATTTGCTTTGTTTATTTGGTCACGCTATGTTTAAGGATTTGACCCAAATCAAGTTTAAGTTTTTCCTGTAACAGTAAATGACTGTAATAAACAGAAATGCATTCCACCTCTGTGTGGCTGACAGCATGTAAAATAAATAGAACTGGACCCATCCTCTGCCTCTACAGAGGCTGTGGAAGTTGCTGCAACAGATCTAAGGTCCAGCTTATTTTACAAAAACCATTAAAAAGCAATAGAAAAAAAAACAGTAAAAAATACAGTATAAACAAGTACCATATAAAACACATAAATAAAAACCAATATGTGTTAAAACAGCTGTACCTTTTTTTTTCAAAGCTCAAAATGATAATGAATGGCATAGGACTGGGCAATAAATCAAAAATTTATCATTATCAAAATTTCTGACTCTAATCAATATAATTTTTTCCCATGTCAATAAATTTGGTAATAAAAAAATGAAGAGACGTGTGTAGGTTGGCGATGTTCATGTCCCTTTAAGAAGCTGTACCACCTGGAGTCACATGACAACGTGACTCAACTTAATACACGTGACAGCCCCATCTAGTGGACAACTTTTGTTTTTGTGCATACATGTAGTTATCGTCCAGTTATTGTTATCAAGGTGAACTCCTCAATAAACTGTGATATTGATTTTAGGCCATATCACCCAGCCCTAGAATAGCACATGGTTAGCATTTGACAATCAATACATTTTTCAATGTAGTTTGCTCATGAATTTATGCATACAATTTCTCAAGACAGCACTGAACTTGTAAATATTTTACAGGAAGCAACATATCAAGATATAGATCGTATTGCAGCTAAAAGATATCAAGGTATAAGTTTTTGTCCTTATCAGCCAGTCCTAATATACCCTATACACAATGAATATAAACATAAACACAGTACCTTGCTCCTATTTTTCATGAGCTGAACTCAAAGGTCTGAAACATTTTCTAAATACACAAACTACCCATTACTCTCAAATATTGTTCACAAATATGTTCATAAAACTGTTAGTGAGCACTTCCCCTTTGCTGAGATAATCCATCCCACCTCACAGGTGTGGCATATCAAGGTGCTGATTAGAGAGCGTGAATATTGTGTGGGTGTGCCTTGAACTGCCCACAATAAAAGTCCACTCTGAAATGTGCTGTTTGATCACACAGCACTAAGCTTCATCTTCTGCCACTTTCGCAGCGCCACTCTCTGCTCTATTTTTGTATTTTCTGGGAGTGACGAGATGCATGACACGGCCAAGCTGGAGGTAATGGGAACTGCCTACTGGGCTTAAATTCAGCTCTTTAGAAATCTATAGGTGATAGCACAGAGGGGCCGGTAATTATATACAGTCAATGGTGATCAGTGTTGGGAACGTTACTTTAAAAAAGTAATTGGATAGTTACTAATTATTTCACCAAAAAGTAACTAATTACAAGGAAAAATAACTATTTTGTTACTTTTGTCACAATAGTATGCAAGAAAAATTGGATCCCTTCTTAATTGGACAATGAACAACTTTATCTTCTAATTACCTTCTGAGTGATGGTGCTGCTGTGACAAGTGAATTTCCCCACTGTGGGATCAATAAAGTCTATTCTATTCTATTTGATGTACTCAACACTACAGATGTCAGTCAATGGGGCAGTTTACCATACACTGTTGAAGAAAATGCAAATACATCCTTTTTCTAAATAAAGGACTTAAATACATCTGCTCTTGACTCAAAGAAAAGCCCAAGTATAAATAGTTTAAAGTTGATGCCAAAGCTGTTTAAAATGAGCCTACGGTGTCTTAGTTGTCCGTTGCATCATCCCACCTACCAAAACGATAGAGCGCTGTGATTGGCATGGCATACGACTGTTCGGGCCTGCTGAGGCTCCAATGGAGCGTGGCTAGACTAACATGCAGAGCAAAATCATTTTGTTTTGGCTACTGTCTGTCTAGATTTCTAGGCTAGAAAACCCTTTGTACATGCTGACCATTGCCCTCCTCAAAAGATGCAGGGAGCAGATAAGCTGTTCAGTCAGCAGTAAAGACATCATGTTTACATAGTTAAGGAATTGTAACCTGTTTTTTCCATTTTGTATTTTTAACACAAAAATAAAAAAACAGGACTTTTTTGTATTTGATTTAAAAACAAATAAAAAGTAATAACTTTAATAAAGTCAGTTTGTGGTTATAAATGAAAAAAATGCAGGATACATGGATTCCAGATATACAATATCCAGGAAGACAACAGAAGACAAAAAGCTCAATACCCCCAAGCTAACGCATATGGCAAAATAATATAACATAAATTTTAAAACAATAATCAGCATGTCACCTGTACACTTTCAAAGGCTTTGGAACGTTGTGGTTATATTTTTCCAGTAATCTGACCTAATAACTAGCTAATATTAGCATAGGTTACCTGCCAATTCCTACAATAGCAATATCACTTAATTTTCTGCGTAAAAAGTGACTGTTAGAATTGGGCAATGTACTCAGACTTGGCACGTAGGACCTAGTGACTTGGACTCAAACACTGAGGACTTGAGTGTGACTGGGACTCTAGAAATGGTGAGTTGACTACTACACTGTTATCACAATATTGGTACCAAAACATTTTTATGAATAAATTCTCAAGTGTGAATTTTCATATGAAAAGTTAAAGATGATATATGTTTGAATCTCCTTCCACAGATCAAACATGGAAAAGGCTTCTCCCCTGTGTGAGTTCTCATGTGATGAATCAAGTTACTATTGTGAGAGAAACGTTTACCACATTTTTTACATGTATATGGCTTCTCACCTGTGTGAATTCTCATGTGACAAGTCAAGACACTACTGTGAGAGAAGCATTTACCACAAGTTGCACATGAAAATGGCTTTTCACCTGTGTGAGTTCTCATGTGAATAGCCAAGTGATCACTCCGAGAGAAACGTCTGCCACAAGTTTCACATGGAAATGGCTTTTCACTTGTGTGAGTTTTCATGTGCTTAGTCAAGTGTTTACTCCGAAAGAAACATTTACCACAGCTTTCACATGAATAGGGCTTCTCGCCTGTGTGAGGTCCCATGGCACGAGTCAAATCAGAATTTTTAGAGAAACATTTGCCAAAGGTTTTACATGAATAGGGGTTCTCACTTGTGTGAGTTCTCATGTGATAGGTCAAGTGATCACGCCGAGAGAAATGTCTACCACAGGTTTTACATGGAAAGGGCTTCTCACTTGTGTGAGTTTTTATGTGCTTAGTCAAGTTACTGCTATGTGAGAAACATTTACCACAATTTTCACATGAAAATGGTTTCTCACTTGTGTGAGTTCTCATGTGATAAGTCAAGTTATCATGCCGAGTGAAACGTTTACCACAAGTTTCACATGGAAAGGGCTTCTCACCTGTGTGACTTTTAATTTGAGTAGTCAAATCACCATTTTTAGAGAAATATTTACCAAGGGTTTCATTTGAAATGGGTTTTTCACTTGGGTGAGTTCTCATGTGTCTAGTCAAGTTTCTATTCTGAGAGAATCTTTTACCACAAGTTTCACATGAAAATAGATTCTTGCTTGTGTGAGTTCTCATGTGAGAATTCAAGTTATCACGCCGAGAGAAATGTTTACCACAAGTTTCACAAGCAAATGACTTCTCTCTTGTGTGAGTTCTCATGTGCGTAGTCAAGTTACTCTTCTGAGAGAAACATTTACCACAAGTTTCACAATGAAATGGCTTCTCACCTGTGTGTGTTCTCATGTGATGAATAAAATAACAATTGTGACGGAAAGATTTTCCACATATTTTACATGAAAATGGCCTCTTGCAACTGTCAAAACTGTATCTGTGCCCTTTCGTTTGTTTACATCTTTTATATTGTTTCAGTTCTTCATGCCTGTTTGATTCATTCCTGCATCCATCCTGATCTTGGTTCTCAGCTTCAGGAGAAATCTGACAAAAGGCTTGGTTCCTGATTGGTTGTGATTTACAGCAGTTTGCTTCTTCTGAAGAAGTCACCATAAAGTTAACATTTTCCAGAGTGAACTGCCCTTCTTGCTGACTGATACAGAGTTCCTGCTGTTCGTCTTTCATCAGTGTAGATTCTGGCTCCTTCTGGTCCAAACTGAAGGTAATTTCCTGGTTACAGAGATGCTGGTCAGTCAGAACCTCATGCTTTTCCCAGACATGATGCTGTGGGAGTTCTGGACAGGTTAAATAAAAGAAAAATCTTATTAATGTGACATTTAAAAAAAACAAAAGAAATCAAAAGAAACTGACACTGAGAGGAACAAGGTCAAAAATCCATTTTGTCCCTTGTTGCTCGAGGTGGATGCCTCAAATCATAGAAGTGTTTTTTCTATTTATCTAAAGCAGAAACACTGATGTAGGAACAAAGGTTTCTGACTGACTTCATCTATGTTGTGCGATAAAACTTCAGAAAAAGACAACTGCAAACAGCAATAAAACAAGAAAAACTTTCCAAAGATTCTGTCCTCAGTAAAACATAAGTATCAATGGTGATCCAAAATTTTATACATTAAATGTTCCTCATTATTATTGTAGTTTCTTAATACAAATATAAATCATTGACTTGTATGTATAAAAAACAGAACTGTCTGAATAGTATGAACTGATCATGTAGTCACAGGACACCATAAATAAACTCTTGGAAAAATATTTACCACATATTTCACAATAAAACTGATTTTTACCTGTGTGAGTGTTTCCACCCATTTCAAGTTTTGAACCGTCCACATCGCCTCTGTGATCTCTGGTTTGTGGACTTCTCTGATTTTGTTTCATCTCTTCATCTCTGGCTGATTCTGCATCTTCTTTTCTGCTTCCTTCCTGTTCTTGAATCTCAGCATCAGCAAACACTGAAAAAAGGAGCTGGTCACAGTTTGGTTCTCGTTCATTGTGGTCTCTTTCCTCATAAGTACGATTCACAAGGGAGGTAACAGTGTCCAGCTTCAGTACAAATGGCTCTTTATTTTGACTGATCCTGAACTCTTGTTGTTCTGGAATCGGCAAAGGTTCTGGGTCATCTTGTTCCACTTTCATCTGAGGTTCTGGCCCCGCCTGTAAAGCTTCTGGTTCTTCCTGTTCCAAACTGGAGATCTTCTCCTGGTTACAGAGCAGTTGGTCAGTCAGAACCTCCTCATCGTTCCAGACATAATGCAGTGGGAGTTCTAGACAGAAAAACAGACCCAAAGTAAGAAATAAATGCTGATTAAAGGTCCAGTTTGAGATGTTTTTCTGGAGCGTTTTTTTACCATATTGCTTAAATTCTATTCACATGCCAATGGCAACCAATAAATTATACACTGCCCGGCCCAAAAAAAAAGTTGCCATCAATAAAAAGGTCACACACACTATAATACAGGTGCTGGTCATAAAATTAGAATATCGTGAAAAAGTTGATTTATTTCAGTAATTCCATTCAAAAAGTGAAACTTGTATATTAGATTCATTCATTAAACACATAGACTGATATATTTCAAATGTTTATTTACTTTATTGTTGATGATTATAACTGACAACTAATGAAAATCCCAAATTCAGTATCTCAGAATATTGTGAATGTTCAATATTGAAGACCCCTGGTGCCACACTCTAATCAGCTAATTAACTCAAATCACCTGCAAACATTGTGCAGAGAGGTGGAGTGAAGGAGGAGCTCAGAGCAGGACAGAGCAGGTTCTAAGGCTACGTTCACACTGCAGGTCTTGATGCTCAATTCCGATTTTTTGAGTAAATCCAATTTTTTTGTGTGGCTGTTCACATTATAACTGAAATACGACATCAAACACTCTCCGAGTGTGAATGCTTCATGGCCCCAAAGCGACCCGCATGCGCAGAAGACAAGAAGTCCCAGTCAGAACCAGGAGAGGTAGAGTTGTGATGTGAAAGCCTCACAGACAGTTCAGCCACAGGATCACACCTGAGTCTCTCGTTTTGGGGTGGAAACTATTTTAAAAACTATTTTACTCCTTATTCCCACCGTCTTCCCCAGTTAGTATTCCCTGAAAATGTTTTGGTATGAAGTTCATTCACGGAAAACCCCTGCCCTGCTCTCACAGAGACTGAGACCGGAGATGCGCTTCGCTCCAGCAGCACCTCCCGCTCTCATGCTTTCTTAATTCCAAAACTTGACAGGATGTCCCACAGACCCCTGAATCCTTCTGTCAGCGCTGCTCTTCAGGAAAGTCCTGACATGTATGTAACAATCCGGACCACTGAGATCATCATCGGGAAATGTGTTTGTTCATTCTGGGTAAAAATAGACCATTGTGTCAAAGTAATGTCGACTTTTCCGCTTCTGAACAGCAGTAGAAAAAAGAGATTGTCCTCAAAATGTTTTTTCAACCACAAACTGATTAATGAAGAGCGTGTGTTCAGATAATATATGTTTAAGTATATATATATATATATATATATATATATATATATATATATATATAATTTTCTGGTTGATTAAGCAGCTGAGGGCATTGTTAATCACTTTCAGCTGTATTGGTGTTCATGGACTTAACGACAGGTGCACTAAAGTGGCAACAATTGCAAAACTCTCAAAACAGGACTGGTTTAACATGTGGAGGTCATTTCAAGTTTCTCCCTCTTGATCTTTTTTGGCTGGTTTTCCACTCGTGCTAGTTTTGGCTTGAGTAATTATCTCTACTGGCAGCATGAGGCGATTCCTTAACCCTACAGAAGTTGCACAGGTTGTCCAACTTCTCCAGGATGGCACATCCACACGTGCTGCAGCAAGAAGGTTTAATGTGTCTCCCAGCACAATCTCCAGAACATGGAGGAGATTTCAGGAGACTGGCGGTTATTCTCGGAGAGCTGGACAGGGCCGTAGAAGGTCCACAACCCATCAGCAGGACCGATACCTGCTCCTTTGTGCAAGGCGGAACAGGCTGAGCACTGCTCGTGCCCTACAGAATGACCTCCAGAGGGCCACTGGTGTGAATGTCTCTACCCAAACAATCAGGAACAGACTTCATGAAGATGGCCTGAGGGCCCGACGTCCTGTAGTGGGCCCTGTGCTCACTGCCCAGCACCGTAGAGCTCGACTGGCATTTGCTCAAGAACACCAGAATTGGCAAGTCCGCCACTGGCGCCCTGTACGTTTTACAGACGAGAGCAGGTTCACCCTGAGCACCTGTGATAGACGTGAAAGAGTCTGGAGAAGACAAGGAGAACGTTATGCTGCCTGCGACGTCGTTCAACATGACAGGTTTGGTGGTGGGTCAGTGATGGTCTGGGGAGGCATATCCATGGAGGGACGCACAGACCTCCACTGCCTAGGAAATGGTGCTCTGACTGCCATAAGGTATCGAGATGAAATCCTTGAACCCTTTGTCAGACCCTACGCTGATGCAGTAGGTCCTGGTTTTCTCCTAATGCACGACAATGCCCGGCCTCATGTGGCAAGAGTATGCAGGCAGTACGTGGAGGAGGAAGGAATTGAAACAATTGAATGGCCTTCACGATCCCCTGACTTAAACCCAATAGAACATCTGTGGGACATTATGTTTCGGTCCATTAGGCGGCGCCAGGTTGCTCCTCAGACTGTACAAGAGCTCAGGGATGGCCTCACACAGATCTGGGAGGAAATGCCACAAGACACCATCTGTTGTCTCATTAGGAGCATGCCCCGACGTTGTCAAGCATGCACACAAGCTCGTGGGGGCCACACAAGATACTGAAAAGCATTTTGAGTTGCAGAAATGAAGTTTTTGAAATAATGGACTAGCCTGCCACATCTTCATTTCACTCTGATTTTAGGGTGTCTACACAATTGAGCCCTCTGTAGGCTGAAAACTTTTATTTCCATTAAAAGACTTGGCATCCTTTTGTTCCTAAGACATTGCCCTGTCGTTATTTGTATAGATATCCAACTTCGTATTGAGATCTGATATATCTAATGTGTTTCTTTAAAGTGTTCTTTTAATTTTTGTGAGCAGTGTATATATATATATATATATATATAGTGTCCATATGTGCTCTTGGCACTAAGATACCTTAGGCTATGTTGTGTCATCTGATCTGCGGCCTCATGTCTTGGACACTCAGGTGAAGAGAGGGGCGAAGCTGTCAACTAACCAGTACCTAGTAGTGAGTTGGCTTGGTGGGGGAGGATGCTGGTCAGACCTGGCCTAAACGTATTGTGAGGGTCTGCTGGGAACATCTGGCGGAGTCTCCTGTCAGAAGGAGCTTCAATTCTCACCTCCGACAGAATTTCGAACATGTCCAGGGGGAGGCAGGGGACATAGAGTCCGAGTGGGCCATGTTCCATGCTTCCATTGTCGAGGTGGCTGACCGGAGCTGCAGCCACAGGGTCGTTGGTGCCTTTTGTGGCGGCAACCCCCGAACCCGAGACCATGATCTTGGGTGGAAAAAGGGTAGAATGCCTTCTCCATGTCACGGACAAGGTCCTGCCCCAAGTGGAGGAGTTAAAGTATCTCGGGTCGTGTTCATGAGTGAGGGAAAGATTGAGCACGAGATCCATAGGCAGATTGGTGCTGCGTCTGCAGTAATGCGGGCATTGTACCGGTCTGTCGTAGTAAAGAGAGAGCTGAGCCGGAAGGCAAAGCATCTCGATTTACAAGTCGATCTATGTTCCAACCCTCACCTATGGTCATGAGATTGCAGATTTAAGCGGCTGAAATAAGTTTTCTCTGGAGGGTGCAGGCTATCCCTTATGCCAGGACCACTCTGTGCATTTTTCAGCTGTCGCACAGGACTGCTCATGTCACACTGTGAGAACTCCAGAAAGGTGCCACACTGTGTGGTACAAGATTTCAGTGAGCCAGACTGTCTCGCACCAACAGGACACGTTACGTCACGAGCGCATCCCCCAAAAAGCATACATCACTAAAAGCAGACAGCTAACCTAAACAAAGCTGAAAAGCACCACACTTCTTTTTAGTGTCAGTTCATGACCCAGATCATCTTCCAAAGAGGAAGGATTGACCCGCTACATTGTTTTCAAAACTCTCGCTTTGGCCTCAGACTTCGTCTGTGAGTGTCCTTTTCCCATATTCAAGCTAAACAGCTGAGCTGTCTGCTGGACATTCATCCTTCTCATCCTCCTTTATACATAAAAAACCCACTAAACTACAGAGAAGTAACAATCTATCACAGATATCTAATATCTAAAGTTTTGCTATCAATGTCTGTCTCACTGTTCACTATGCTTCGTGACAGCTCATCAATGGTGGAGCTGTATCGGAGAAAACATTCCACCGTCCTGGTTGGTTTATTGATGCTTCAAAGGCTGTTTGATAGGGTTAATCATAATAAACTCTTTTTAAAACTGAGTCAAAGGGGTGTGCCCAATACTATTATTAGGATTTTGGTCTATTGGTATGCCAACCAGCGCATGCAGGTCAAATGGGGAAACGCTGTTTCTGCCCCATTCAGTGTTGGCAATGGGGTGCGCCAGGGGGGTCTGCTCTCACCAGCACTATTTAACATCTATATGGATGAGCTGTCTGAACAGCTACGAGCATGTAAAACAGGCTGTATGATTGGAGGCATGTTAGTGAACCATCTGATGTACGCTGATGATTTGGTCATAGTTTCTCCTAGTAGTGCTGGATTCCAAGAATTGCTGAAAGTATGTAATGACTATGGAGGTAAATTTGATGTAAAATATAATGCTAAAAAGAGTGCTGTAATGATTTGTAGAGAAAATGGGGATAAGGATCTCATTTTCCCATCTTTTTATTTGGCAGGGCAAGTGTTGCCTGTCTGCTGCCATTTTAAGTATTTGGGACATATTTTAACTGATCACATGTCTGATGATGAGGACATTTATAGGCAGCGCTGTGCGCTATATGCGCAAGCCAATATTCTGGGTAGAAAATTCTTTTGGTGCTCAGATCAAGTCAAGATAAAACTCTTTAGAGCATACTGTACTCCTTTGTATACTGCCCCCTTGTGGGCTAAGTTTAAAAAGTCCAGGAAATATAAAATTCAAGTTGCTTATAATGATTGTATGCACATATTACTCAGGAAACCAAGATGGTACAGTGCAAGTGAGATGTTTTGTCAAGCTAGAGTCTATGCATTTCCAGCTATAATGAGAAATATGATCTACAAATTTATGTGTCGAATGAATGCTTCGGGTAACTCCATCATTAAACATTTGATTGATCCTGGGCTTAGTGATGTGCGATATCGTTCAAGTATGTGGACATATTGGTATAGTTTAATTAATGTGTGTTTTTATGTCTTTTGTGTATTTAATGGATTTTTGACTCTGTAAATAAAGTATTCCTCTTCTTCAGCAACAAAATGCTACTGAACCAATCCTTATCAGTTGAATATGTGAGATTTCCACCAACAGTAAATGGATCTTGTGTTTATGTGTTTTATTTTTTGTGTTCGTGAGCACATTTCCTCTCACATTCTAACTCCGATTTTACTTGGGCTATTAACAAAATTTAAAACTGGTGTGTAGTTTACAATCCACATTTTAAACATAAGTTGAAAGAAAATCTCGGAGAGGTGGAGTCTTGCTGCTGGGGCATCCCAAAGGTGTATTTTTATTGGTTGATTGCAGACAGGAGTTGTAGATTTTCCAGTAGTGCTTGTAGACTGTTGGAGGCTGAGTTTGGTCGTGAGACAGCTCAAAAAGCTGTTGCAGAGCCAGTCACACTGGACGGCCACAGATTTGCAAATCACCCTCACGTTTACCATTTTTTATACGATTCTGCTCACAAGTGATTTGGCCAAGACGGCCGAAAACCACACGGTGTGGTCCAGGCTTTAGAGTGAGAAACTCGGTCATCCGGGAGGGGCTCGGAGTAGATCTGCAGCTCCTCCACATCAAGAAAAGCCAGTTAAGGTGGCTCGGGCACCTGGTTAGGATACCTCCTAGTTGCCTCCCTGGTGAGGTCTTCTGAGCACGTCAAAACCAGGAGGAAACCCAAAGGAAGACCCAGGACATGCTGGGGACCAAGTGGCTGGAGAGAGGGAAGTCTGGGCCTCTTCGCTTAGGCTGCTGCCCTGGCAGCCTGCCCCCGTGAACCGACCCCGGATAAGCGAATGAAAATGGATGGATGGGCATCTGCATGCATCTGATGCATCTAAAGATGCTTTGGAAAATAATGAACCGGTAAATTGACAAATAGGCACATAGTCCCTAAAATCCTTGTAACGTTATGTTCTATTTTCTTTACCGCAGTGGTCTCCAACTCCAGTCCTCGAGAGCTACCATCCTGCACATGTTGGCTGTTTCTTTGCTCTTACACACCTGATTGAAATGAATGAGTAATTAACAGGCCTGTGCTGTGCAGAGGCAAGGTGAGGATTAAATTACTCCAGTCAGGTGTGGCAGAGCAGGAAAACTAGCAGGATGGTAGCGAGGACTGGAGCTGGAGACCCCTGTTCTAACGCAAACGTGGTAAGTTTCCTGACCCAGTATCAGAAATGAAGCCTTAAAACCGAAAAACTGAGAACAAAATTTTCCTGAAATTCTATCCTCAGGAAAACAACAGAAATGTTATCAGTAAAACCGTATGAGTCCCGCAGGTTTTTCATACCTATTCTGCTTAAGTTGACCTGTGGTTTCCAGCTGAGATCCAGCAGTCTGCGCTGACGATCGATCTCTTCCTCCAACTGGACGATGTTTCTTTGAAACTCTGTGAATATTTCTTCAGCGGCAGCAGATAGGCGCTTGTTGATGAACTCTCTCAGAGACTGACCTGAGGACATTGTTGCTGCAGAGATTTTACCTGACACTGGAACAAGCTAACCCTGCTAACCATAGACATGAATACGGAGACGCCCCATTGGGCGCTGGAGAGCGTAACCATAGGCGTAACAGCGTAGCCGCCATATTGGATGGGTCCCTCACTCTCCAAACCCAACTGGAGTTTTTATTATTTATTTACTCTTTATTTAACCAGGAAGGTCCCATTGAGATTAAAAACCTCATTTTCAAGGGAGTCCTGGCCAAGAGGCAGCAAGAGTTACAGTTACAAAAAATTTTCAGTTACACAGACAGGTACAGAATTACAGAAGGCAATTACAACACAGGGAATCTGTCTCAAGGGCTTTCAGTCTGGTTTTAAATGTATTCAAGGAGATGAGCTCGGTTAGTTTCCAGTTTTCCTGCAGCTTGCTCCATGCAGAATGTGCAGAGTGAACGAAAGCCCTTTTGCCCAGTTCAGTGCGAGCAAACGGAACACAGAGTAACAACTGATCATTTGCACGCAGACTGTGAGAAGTTGCACTTCTCCGTGAGATTAAGTTACAGATATAGTTGGGTAGTAATCCAAGCATGGCCTTGTAAATGAAAGTGTATCAATGTGCCAACCTCCTGGTGGACAAAGGCCATCCCACTTAAGAATACAATTCACACAGCCTACCTGTTGGCATTTTATATTTTTTCTTATTTAATTTAATTATATTTATATTTTAACTATCATGCCATACCACATGTCTGATTTTGTGAAAAAGCATAATAAAATATGTTTTGTTTGGGTACTCAGTAGTGCTCAGTAGAAATAGGGGCCAATGGAGACCCATCCAAGATGGCGGCCGGCCACTATGGCAGCTCCAATAGGCAGCGCCAGTTCACGATGTCTAAACACATAGACGTAATATATCAATATATTATGTCTATGGTCTAACAGCTTGTTGTCTTCTGTTATTTTTTGGCAGATGGAAGGGACATTACCAACACCTACTGGACTCAATTTGGGAAATGTAAATGAGCCAATGATCAGTAATTTAAAAACACCTTAAAGGCACACTAAGTAACTTTTTCATATTTTTAAATAATTTTCTTGAGCCAGTATGTGCTAAAACGACCCTTTACAAGATTAATGAAAAAGTCTCTCAGCCTCCTCCGCCCTTGTGAGCAGGAGACCCCATTTGCAACTCCCCTCTCCGGATCGCTGCCCTGAAGTCTCACAAAGTAACGATTTGCAGCAATCCATGTTTACACCTCAGGACAGACGAGCTATACCTGGTTAGCATTTATTGTAACGTGTTTATAATGGTTGAGCCTCGGAAGAAACAAAGAAAACATTTATCTGATGAAGCTAAAAAAATTAAACAACAACAACAATAGGAGTCAAACAAGAGTCAACATTAGTTTTCTGAATCATGAGAGCTCAGAGACATGATTCCTGCATGTTTTCGATCATGAACACAGCTGTTTCACACACAGTTTGATTTAGTGATGAACCGCTCCTGTAGACACTAATGAAGGCTGAGGAGACATTTCAGCAGTTAGATTAAGGTGTTAAAAACACGGGCGCACAGCGAGGAGAGTTTCAGTTTCGTTTTTATGACAGAAAAAGGGCACTGGGGTGCTTAAAGCAAGCCAGAATTGTAAAGCTTCCCTTTAAAGCTGCAATGGCAATTTTGGAAAACAAATTGGCTCAAAACTTTTTTTCATGCCTCTTAACATTCTAACATAGTATAGCTATAAATATATTGTGGAGATAAAAAATAATAATAATAGTTAAAGTGGTTCTCTCGCATTTGTCTAAAAACCTCCACCAATAACACCTTTTGGACCAAAAGACCAACTATTGGACCATCCAGTTGTCAGTCTCGCAAAATCACCGCACTTCCCTGGGTCCTCCACTCATCACACACTCACGTATTTAGCAACAGAACACTGGTGTGAGAGGTTCTCCCCTCAATAATATCAGAGGAGAAGCAGCCGGCTGCTACCACTTCAACTTTAGGACAAACTACCAGAGTCCCAAAAAGAAAAACACCATTTGAAGCCACAGACAACAAAAGACCTAGAAAATGGTGACTAGTGTTTAGCGCTCTCTTGTTTCATCCAGCATCGCGATTTCCGGTTCCAACAGGGAAGATACCGTTAGGGAGAGGTGATTACTCCGTGACCGTGTTTGCTTAGCTTGTTCTGTAGATTTGTTATAGAAGCTTTAAATTATATTTCATATAGCTGAGTGTTAAAGGTTTTTGACTAATAAACCACACATAAAACGTCTCTAGTGTTAGTCTCCTGCTCCAGCTGATTCCTGCTTCCCCGGTTCAGGACCTTGGAGAGAGACACACTGAGCAGCAGCACAGCTGCATTCAACCACTTGACAGCCAAGCCTCTAAAAGGCTGAAGTTTTCAGACACTCAGGGGTCGCAGTAGCCTGGCAAGCCATCCTATATATGTGAATATATAAAAAACTCTGCAAAGCAAGAATTTGGTCTAGTTCACTAGGCTAGGGTCGCAGATCTGTAGTCTTCCAAGCTTTTTGTTCTGAGAGAACTTGTTTAGATCTACTTGGTTTTGGTCATTTAAGAGTACTTGGAAACCTTTGGGTTTAGAAGAACTGCTTTGAGTGAAGCTTCAGTTTGTTTGATGACTGTGTCTAGTATCTTTTTGAATAGCTTTGTGCTTTAGTGTCATTTCATTTTGTGTAGTTTCCCTTGGTTTTAAGAGCACTTTTGTTTAGAGTATTCCCCTTTTGTTTGATCTCTAGTTCAGCTGGGGGTTTATGTTAGTACCCAGTATTTTGTGTTTAGTGTTATCTGATAATTGGTGACAATTTGGTGTTTAATAAATAAAAAATAAATCTAATAATGTAACGACTCTGACTCTCTCAGGTTACTCGTTTAGGGGCCCTTTATTCAGGCTTCGGTCGGCCATAACCCACACCTTACAACTTCTCCACAGAACAGTTTGTGACAGAGCGGTTTTCCTAACACAACAGCCACTGATCGGAACCAGAAAACAACCTTTCCCGCCCGCTGAACTCCCCTCCAAAATAAAACTGTAACACATAACATTACTATTGTATCATTACCTCTCCAAACCTGTACAACAATAATACATCAAAAAAAAATCTCACAACACATAAAGTAGTGAGAATTTAAGACAGCATCCCAGCCTAGTGAGAGAATCACCTAGCACAGGAGACAGAACTTCCAATCCAGCTTGGATCCGAACCGGCCTCACCACAATACGGTAAACTCAACATATTGGTCAGATGGTCTTTTATAATATAGATAGATAACACCAAATTCAACCAAATTCATATTTTGTTTCATACCTCGCTCAATCTTTTCCCCAGACTTTATCAGATACTTGACACCATCAACACCCATAAATACACCAATCATATCACCATTTCATTCCACTTCACATCATTCCATTACATTTCACCTCATTTTTGTTCATTTCATTTTGTTTATTCCATTATTTTAATTATCCTTGTTTATCTTTGAATCATTAGCCTGGATATAGTAATAAATTGATTTTTATAACTATTTTTGCCTTTTGAGTGTCATTGATTAATAAGAGGCAAATCAAAAGACCCCGTAGTCAGTATTAATAAGTCTAATACCTTATTAATATCGTAACATCGGTATCAGTGATACTGGTGAAACCTGGTGGAAGCATCTCGACTGTCGATCAGGTCTTTTTCAGTGAACAGTTCATCTTCACTGGCAGGGTCATTGTAAGCAAGTAAAACCTCATAGTCCCTAGCTTGTGTGTCTCATATAGCTCTCCAACACTAACATTCTCAACAAGATGTCCTTTGAAGTCAACAACATCATGACTGAACTCCTCCCACATTCCCTTAGATGATTTATCATGGGGGAAAAATAGCTTCTTAGCATGTGACAGAATATCGGTTTTGGTGGCTTTTTTTGAAATATCAAGTACTCTGGTTCCTCCACCACAGCGTTTCCTTACTTGTCTGTTTTCATGTATCCATCCTATTTCAACTTTCCTTGTCATCTTCAAGGCCCTTTTGTTATTCTTTAGATACCACTTTGTTGGCCGCAAAGTATTGCCCTCCTCAGTGTCATGACTTATTTCTTGGTCGCTGTTTGTCTTTTCGCTAAGCTTTTCCAACAGAAAATGTCTTGTTTGGTAATCTTTGCCTCCTCTCTGTTTATCCATACAAAAGCGCCTTATGGCAATTCTGTCACCACAAGCTGGAATGTAAGCAGCCATTGCATCGTCATCTAGTTCTCCAACAACTGAGCTGTCAATCTGAAACAGATAAATATATTAAGCAGGTGAGCATCTCGGGTCTAGAACACAGTAAAAACGTCCAGGCTTATTTATTTGTGTGCAAGAATTAGACAACATCCTAAAATAATTCAATACAATGCATGACTATGTATGATCATGTGTGGAATTGATGCATTTCACACACGCACGCACGCACACACACACAGAGGAATAAATGTGCTTTCACTTACACTATCCTGCTGCATTTTATAAATATTCTCCAGAGCGATCCCGCGTTTCTGAAGAAAGTCCCAAAAGTCATCATCTTCTGGGTGGGAGGAGTTTAAAAATGTAGCCATGGTGGGTTCTGCATGCAGGAAAGATGTAAATGTATGTCAGTTTCTGATGCATGAATAATAGGTTACTGATTATTAACTAAAACAGACAGCAAGACCTATGAATTGGAGTCAAACTTTAATGTGCTGCTGGGAAGCAGCAGGCTAGGTATATTTCAGTTAGTTTAAGCTTCATATTGCAAAATATATTAAATAGAAAACAAAGATCAAAGTTAAGTTTACCCAAAACCGACTGTAAGAGCATGGCGGTGAAAGGATTCTATGACAAATGCTCACAAATAGTTTTACAATATTTATTCTTCAAAGAGGGAAAAAAAATCTAGTTAATTGTCTTTTGCCTGTCACACGAACATCCTACATATAAGCATGTAGTAGGGTTCACAGACCTATAAGACATCAAAAGTAAACATTTTAAGACCATCTGTCTTAATCAATTTGTCTTTTTTCTTATCAGGCTTGGTAGCATTTGTCTGCACATCTGTAGTAAAAAGACAGCAGTCTCTGCAAGCCGGTCTTAAAAATGACCTGTTCAAGGTGACATTTAACCCATGCATGAGAATGATTACAGGACAACGGGATGGTAATTGTAGCATAATGCTAAAAACTTTGCATGAAAAGTCATATTTGAAAATGCATAAATGACAAAAAAGACCTGGGGCCTCATTTATCAAACATTCGTAGAAACGTTCCTATATTCCCTCCTACGGATGAAATTTAGAATGTGTGTACGAACAGTCAAAAGTCTGATTTATGAAACATGCGGTGGCGTCACGTGCGCACGTTCCTCCGCAATCGTCTGATGATAAATCCCACCTGTGCGCATCCAGGTGTTCGTGCCCGTGTACCGTCATTTACATACAGAAAAGCCCTGAATTAACCTTATTTGGTCACACTACGTCCTCAGGTCAGGAGGGGATTCCCTGGGTTCTTCCCGGAAAAAAAAGAAAAACTTTATTGACAGCGAGATCCAAACACCGGACACTTGACAACGCGTGTATGAGCAGGGAGCAGAGGTGGTTCTGGAGGGTTCTTTAATTTATAAAATAGAATATGGACTGGAATCGGATCAGTGCGTTGTGCTCACGGAAGAGCCGTTCCCTCTGGAGTGCACTCTGCTCTGCTAAATCCTCCAATAATTATAGTAAGAATAAGAAAGAATAATCACAAGGCACTTCACACGGACAAAATAAATTAAAACATAATAAATAAATTCAAAATGATTTAAAACATAAAATGGGAAGAGTAAACATTGTGATTACAAAATAACACAAAATCAGCCGTTCTACAATGTCAGATTCCCGTCGGTCACGGGTGTTTTATCACCACTAATGTGACACAGCTGTTTTTCCACCAAAATATTTATTTATTGGGTAGAATAATTAGTGGATGAGGAACACGCGTGGATCACTGAGACCTTCAGAATTGCTGTTCCCTCGTTCTGCCACTAGATGCTGTTCCTACGCACGGTCACAGCTGGTCTTATATTTAGGAACGTTTTCGCGCACAAGTACAAATTGGTAAATACCACACAATGCGTAAAATAGTTCCCACGCACAAAATACGCACAGATCTGATCTGTACGTAAGTACGGTTGATAAATGAGGCCCCTGGTCTGAGATTAAGTTATCACCGTGCGAATATCAGCTTACCTTCAGAACGAATATGCTCTTTAGCTTGATTAGTGGTCACATCTAACTTCACAGCTAACTACTACTGTAACAGCTTTTTATTTTTTTTTCAGGTGAATGCATCACGCTTCCGTACATTTGAAAGCAAATCTTACCTTTAGTTTTTATCCTACAGAGCAACAGCTCTTAATATTTTGATGGTATGGTGTCATTTTCTATTTGTCTGAAAATGCTTCTGCACATTGTTAATATGCTGAAGCTTGATTTGAAGAGAAACGTGAATACAATTGAAATTGCAATTTCTGTCATTTTAACTTTTTTTTTAATTGTTCATAAAATTGTAAAATCTGAGATTTCACAATAAAACAGATTTTTACCTGTGTGAGTGTTTCTGTGCATTTCTAGTTTTAAACCGTCTACATCGCCTCTGTGATCTCTGGTTTGTGGACTTCTCTGATTTTGTTTCAACTCTTCATCTCTGTTTGATTCTGCATCTTCTTTTCTGCTTCCTTCCTGTTCTTGGATCTCAGCATCAGGAAACATTAAAAACACAAGTTGGCCGCAGGTTGGCTCTGGTTCATTGTGGTCTCTTTCCTCACAAGTAGGAGTCACAAAGGAGGCAACAGTCTCTTTCTTCACTACAAACTGCTCTTCATCCTGACTGATGCAGAATTCCTTTTGTTCTATAATCTGCAAAGGTTCTGGGTCATCCTGCTCCATTTTCATCTGTAGAAGTTCTGGTCCTTCCTGTAAAACTTCTGGTTGTTTCTGTTCCAAACTGAAAGTCACCTCCTGGTTAAAGAGCTGCTGGTCGTCAGTCAGAACCTCCTCATCTTTCCAGACACCATGCAGTGGGGGTTCTGGACAGAAAATCAAATCACACAAAATGCTGGTTTTTTAAAGAATTTTTGCCATTTTGCTTGAAATGCTCTTCACATGCCAGTGGCAACAAAAAAAGTATCTGTTTTGTCAAATTAATTTAAATCACCTCTGAAATATACTAACCTGGATAAACCTCATCCTATCATTGTGTACATCTCATTCTTAATGACTGGATCATAACCAATCTCTCACTCCGCTGCACATTCGTACCTCTCTGTGCACAAATAATGAAGCAAAACGAGCTGAGCTGCCCAGTGTCACTGACGGAATGTCCCGTTCTGTTTGCAAATTACATTTAGGGAGTTGTTTTACACGCTCTGCTTAAAGTTTGTTGCTGTGTTTGTTGGGAAATGTTTAGGTGATGGAGTTATTGTCTGGGAATATAGCTCAGCCGCAGGTCTGTCAGCCAACAGTTGAGAGAGAGAGAGAGAGAGAGAGAGAGAGAGAGAGAGAGACGCCGTGAACAGGCAGGAGTGACAGGGTTTGGTTCGGGTTCTGGAAGTTTGTACTTCTTAGTGGTGGGGTTTCCTCAGATTGTCGTTGCTACTGGGCAGTGTTAATTTAAGTTAAGAAGGAACCAAGAAAGGTAACAACTGCCTCCATTTTCAACCAATAAAAACACCACACACTATATTAGCTAGCACACTAAATAAGTGGGAGGGGGCGAAGAAAGTGGGAAGGGGTTCGGTTCTTTGTTGGTTCTGGAAATTTTAACCTGAACCAGCATGGCCAACTTAGCGACTTTATTGCTATATATTTAGTAAGTTTTTAGACCCCTCGGCAATCTCTGATCGGCAATCGGAGGAAACATCACAGGAAATGTAAGATCTCTCCAAAACAAAATGGACAAACTAGCGGAGCTAATGAGGCATCAGCTCGTCTACAGAGAAAGTAGTCTGCTTATTCTGACAGAGATGTGGCTGACAGGATTAAAGCCAGACACACAAGTAAGCATGGATGGATGGCGCTTTGACACGACGACGCCGGTTTTCTCCGTGGCAGCCTCGCTGGTTTAGGGAAACTGCTCCTTCCCTTTGAGTTGATTGCCCTGCTCTAACTACATGTGATCGCTGCATTGAAAGCTGGAAGCCATTTATAACTGTGGCGGTGCATGTAAGGCCGCAAGGGACAGGGAGACGAGTGATGCGGCAGACGCAGTTGACGCGTTAGGCACGGCAGACGTGTTAGATGCAGAAGAAGCAGCGAGAAGGCAGCAGCTGCAAATGACTAATCAGACCCGTTCTGCATACCTGCCCAAACCAGTACTCCACCTCCACCTTGCTGGCGTCTGAGTCGGACTGGAGCTCTCTGCCCTTTACCAATCCAGCCACGGGCCCATCGATCTGTCCCATCAAGACTCACTCTCATTTCTTCAGTCCATAAGACCTTAGAAAAATCAGTCTTGAGATATGTCTTGGCCCAGTCTTGACGTTTCAGCTTGTGTGTCTTGTTCAGTGGTGGTCGTCTTTCAGGATTTCTTACCTTGGCCATGTCTCTGAGTATTGCACACCTTGTGCTTTTGGGCACTCCAGTGATGTTGCAGCTCTGAAATATGGCCAAACTGGTGGCAAGTGGCATCTTGGCAGCTGCACGCTTGACTCTTCTCAGTTCATGGGCAGTTATTTTCCACACGCTTCTTGCGACCCTGTTGACTATTTTGAATTAAACGCTTGATTGTTCGATGATCACGCCTCAGAAGCTTTGCAATTTTAAGTGTACTGCATCCCTCTGCAAGATATCTCACTATTTTTGACTTTTCTGAGCCTGTCAAGTCCTTCTATTGACCCATTTTGCCAAAGGAAAGGAAGTTGCCTAATAATTATGCACACCTGATATAGGGTGTTGATGTCATTAGACCACACCACATTACAGAGATGCACATCAGCTGATGTGCTTAATTGGTAGTAGGCTTTTGAGCCTATACAGCTTAGAGTAAGACAACATGCATAAAGAGGATGATGTGGTCAAAATACTCATTTGCCTAATAATTCTGCACTCTCTGTACATTGGGCATCTTAGCAACTGTAAGAGCACATTTCTATATCAGTTACAATACAATGATCGTGTTGTCAATTTTTTCACTGCTAGTATCTGGTAATAGGCTGTAATTACCAATCAAACATGAAGAGAGACAGACATGGCTGCTGGCTCGCTCCAGGCAGGAGAAATTGAACATGCTAACTAGCTAACAACTATGTGCTAACAACACATGATTGCACCACATTACCAGCACAGGCTGGCCACTTATGAATGACCAAAGGCTCCCTGAAGCTGGCTCAGGTTTGCAAGAAAGTGGTGCAATTATTTTTTTGAAGCAGGCTTCTGCAACACAGTTGTTAGCTAGTTAGCTTAGCTTGGTTTATAGCAACTTTATTCCAGGTATATAGGTTAACTGAGTGGAAAACCACCAGGAACTGCTAGGCGCGATGCATGAGGAAGCACGCTCTGAAGAGCCGCTCGGACACCTGCCATGATGACATGTTCAATTTCTCCTGCCTGGAGTGAGCTGGCAGCCATGTCTGTCCAACCTTAAGTTTTCACTGGTCATTACAGCCTATTACCAGATCCTAACAGAGAAAGAATTGACAATACGATCAAAACAAGTAGTTAACTCTAAAAATGTATTATAACTGAACTGATATAGAAATGTGCTATTATTACCATTGCTAAGATGCTCAATGTAGTGCAGCACAGCCAGTGTCCAGCACTAAAGAAAGTGGAGTGAAAGTGAGCGCAATTGGCCAACCTTTGTTGTGGGTGTGCCCACACATGGCTAATTTGCATATAACTGAAAGATTTAGCTCACAGATTTAACATTTAGGTTTAGATTAAACATTTAAATTTAGATTTAGACTTAACATTTAGATTTATATTAAACATTTAGATTTAACATTTAGTTTTAGATTTAACTTTTACATTTAGATTTAACATTTACATTTAACATTTGGATTTACATTTAGATTGAACATTTATGCTTAGCATTTAGATTTAACTTTCTGATTTAGATTTAACATTTAACTTTATATTTAACATTTAGATTAGATGAAATTATGTGACATTTAAACATAGTTTTTAATGTGGTGAAAGTTGCTAAATGTTAGCCTGGCAAGCCATCCTATATGTGTATATATAACTGCAAAGCAAGAATTTGGTCTAGTTCACTAGGCTAGCTAAATGTAGGAAAAATGAGCTAAATATCAAAAAAATGTCTGCAAAATATTTTGCACCAGCCATTTACACTTGGCATCCCATAACTTCCAGTCCGCGTTTGTTTACATTGAGACGACGCGCAAATCCTCTTTTTATGGACTTTTAGAGACTGAAAACATGCATGAACACCAGCTGTCACAGCTCAAACGGGACACCGTTACCGTTACACTCCGTCTGCCTACTGAAGCAGAGAGGTGGAGGGGACGATCTTAAAGTCTGGCCAAAGCTAACATACAGTAGCATTTTAGCTACTTTCTGAACTCAGTTGCGTATGACATCAAGGCAATAAACAATCTCTGAGGCTTATTAGTACCTACATAGTAATAATGTTGGTTGTGTTTTGTTGAAAGAGTTGGGACACAATCTTATTTACTTAAAAGCAGACGTAGAGCCGAGTCAGAGCCTTAAATCCCTCATCACCAAGCCTGGATTTTAGTTTCTACATCAGGTGAAATACAAACAGCAGGATGGCCCTTTTTGTTTAATAACTACAGTCTAAACGCACTTTAAATTATAACTATTCAGAAAATTGTACACATGAAATAATTCCTGTTGTTGTTGTGAGACTGCTGTCAGATCTCTTTACTACCCGGCGCATCTTCTCCGGAGGTTTGTCATATCTAACAACAAAGTAAGATGCGGGTGTTCCTCTCAGAGTTTTTTCACAATAAAATGAACGGAACACACAAATAAAGTTTGTGGTGGGTGTCAAGTTAAGATTTTTCAGCCACATCTTTCTGGGTTCATCTCTGGGGAGGCGGCGAAAACAGGAACCGACGCTCACAGCCCCACGCTCACCAACTCTGGAGGTGCATGTTCTAAACATCGCTCTTGTAGCCACAAATTTAATTTTCTCTTGTTAGTACAAGCGCGAACAGCGCAACATTTTCCCGAGCCGCGTGAGTACATTTTTCGGGGGTTGATATATTTTTTAAAATCCTCTTCAAATGTTCAAATAAACTGCTACTAGCAACGAAGCCTCACAGTGCAAACCAATGGGTATGTGCTACTTCCGGTGTCTCACCGGATGTTGCTTGCTTCAGCGTTCCTCCCAAAGACTGTATATATGAGGTTCCTCCTTGAGACCACTCAAAAATAACGTGGATACTTCAGAAATTAAGCCTTGTAAAAAACTGAGTACAATATTTTACTGAGATTCTGTGTTCACTAAAACCGAGTTAGTCCCGCAGGTTTTTCGTTATTATTGAACAGTAAAAGTCGAATCTTGCCAACTTTACTGGTCACGTGTTTCATACCTAAGTTGACCTGCGGTTTCCAGCTGAGATTCAGCAGTCTGCGCTGACGATCGATCTCTTCCTCCAACTGGACGATGTTTCTTTGAAACTCTGTGAATATTTCTTCAGCAGCAGCAGATAGGCGCTTGCTGATGAAGTCTCTCAGAGACTGACCTGACGACATTGTTGCTGCAGACACTCAAACTTTCACCTCACAACCCGAAACAGCAACAAGCTAACAGATTGTTGTCTTCTTCTGTTAATTTAGGCAGGCGGAAACTAACATAAAGTGACACTACTGCCACCTACTGGACTGGATAGAGTGAAAAGTAAACGAACCAATGAGCAAATGATCAGTAAAAAAACATCTATAGATCCGAGTGTAAAAAGTATTTGACTAATGAACCACATATAAATTATGATGAATTCTCTAGTCAATTACATTTTACCAAAGCCCGAAATGACAAGCAAATATTTTTATGTTTCCTTTTCTAGATTTTACAAAATGTTTTTTTTCCGCCAGACTATCACTTATAACTAGCTGGCAAGCCATCCTATATATGTGAATACACTTTGCAAGGCAAGAATTTGGTCTAGTTCACTAGGCTAACTTATAACCAGATTGAAAATGGTTTTCAGGGGGAGTCTTCAGTAAAGATATTGGGATAAACTCTTTTATTTATTTACCAATTTAAAGCTGCACTGCATTAGCCTGGCATGTATATGAATACGTATCTAGTCTGGCCATGACCCATAGACAGAGCTTGGTTGTGGGTCGGTTGTCTTTAAAACTGCCTCCACATGCTATTGGACAACGAACAATGCTCTGCCACCATCACCTCAGCTGGAAACCAAAGGTGCTGCAGAGGGTGCACTATGTGACTGAGAGGAAATGCAGTCAACAAAATGCGTACTCCTGCATAAAATACTATTATTATTTACTACCACCTTAAACTCAAGGAACAGAAAAATTTGTGTCAGGGGGGAAGTGTTGGAAGGAGAGTCCAATGATAGTTGGATTAGTAGGGGAGAGCAGTGGAAAACCAGGGCAATATGGCAGGTGATCGCGGAAAGTTATGCAGGGGGAGTGAGCCAAAATCGGATTGCCCCCCTGAGGTTTTCCTGCTCAACACACGAGTGAGAATGTGTTGTCCTGCTCCACGCCCTGGATCTCAAAATATTACAAAGTCCTACAGGGATCCAGGCTGGAATTATCAGACTTCAGGGCCGTTTCTGAGTGCCTGAACTCAGCCAGAACCATGAGGAGGAGCAGCCTGCGATGAATGTAGAGAACCAGGCAGGAATTAACAGCCCTGAGGCTCGCTAGTGGTTGCTCGGTCTCGGTCAGAACCGGGAGGCGGAGTAGCCTCGAAGCAGTGAATGAGGCATGAATTGCTGGCAGAATTCATTTTAAAATGTACAATTCCAGCCGTTAGCTTAGCTTATCTAGCGACAAACTGAAGAAGTCGGCCTCCTCATGAATGCACAATAAGCCATGTGCTCTAACAAGGTGGTACCGGCTCGAACCCCTTCAAAATAAATGGAATTGCTACCTCTCAGTCAGGACATTCTCTAGCACATCCAGCACAGTGTAGTTTATTGCCATGATTTCATTTGAGCATGAAGTCAACAAGTGAATCTGAGCCATTGGATGGGTGATGGGTGCTTGTGGGCACTTTGCAAAGTGACATCTTTCACACCAGCAACACCACTGCTGCAGATCACTCTCCATTTTTGGGTCGTTAACAGTGGTGCCTGGGTTGCTGCAAAATCCTCTAAACCCCTAGGTGGCTGTGCTTCTGATGAAGCGGAGTAAACTCCTCCTCCTTCAGGGTTGAGGGCAGCAGAACCTACAGTACCTCTTCCAACTCACTGGGGGACAAAGCCTAATGATACAGGACACCATCCCTGGAGACCAGCCTTTAGAAGTCAGCTTTGTAGCATGAAACAGTATTCAAAAATGTTTCATGTAAAATGTTCAACCTGGATGTGGAGCAATCAACAGAATCAACTGGACTAAAAGAACTCAAAAATTGAGTGTAACAAGCAGAAACAACATGGACCCATCCTTCAAGAGAATACAATAAGAAAAACTGCAGATAAGCCTCATGTAGACAAGACAGTGTGCAGGTTTCAATAGAGGTTGCTGGTACTCCGGTCCCTGGAGACCAGCCTTTAGAAGTGACATGTAAAACCTCCACCCTGTCAGACCATAAGCTACATCACATAACACTTAAGAGATTATCCATGCCATTTGAGTTGCAATGATACTCCTATTTAAATATCTAAATTAGCATGGTTTTTTTTTGTTCATTCTATGTGTACTAACAGCTTGTTGTGTTGCTCCTTTCCCCTTATTTCTACTTAAAAACACAATGATTCCAAACCATGGGATGGAGCAGATTACAGAAACAACGGTGTCCACCCTGCTGAAAAAAACAGCATAGCTGGTTACCAGCATATCTTGTGTTTGGGGGCTGGCATGCTACTCCAGCATGGGATGCTAGTGGACCAGCATACCATCTAAACCAGCACCAAAACACAACATATTGTGACAGTGTGAGTGTCCTGTCACTGGATCCCGATTGATCATGCGCCTGGGCTGCTTGGCCACAGGGATATCCCTTTGGCTGACTGGTTAGCGATCCTGCCAACAACGCCAAATGTGGCAACCCGAGGGGGGGACTCCACTATCGGATGGAGCCTTGCTTTTAGTTATTTTTCCAACAACGCCACCTGGTACTACCAGGAACCAAAAGAATAAAATCACCTTAACCTTAAGGCACATAGGTTCAGTTTTACAGAGCAAGCTTGAGACGGAGTTCCACACACAATTAATTTATTAAATGACCTAAAATACTTCTAGTAAAAATAACCATGCAGTTAAAATACTAAACTAATTAAAACCAAATAAAAGTCAGGCTGAGGCTGCTGTAAAATAAATCACCCCAATCACACGTGCATGCATTCAGGGGGGTGAAGTGGCTCTGGAACCTCGTGTGCACACAGGTCAGAGGCGACCGTCACCAGGGCTCAATCACCACCGCCAGCTCTCAGCCTGAATAAAAGAAATAAAAAATCAGGACACAGACACAATTAAAACAATTAATAGGAGTGGGCCGGCTATCAGGCGGTCAACCACACGCACCCCGTTACCTCACTCCACGCATACCCACACGCGCAAACACACAGTTTGTTATGAGCTTCCGTTGTCCTTGCGGGCCCTCGCGGCTTTCAGCAGCGGTCGGCTGCGAAGGGTTTCTACAGCTCTATAGTCCGTTCCCACGCCGCACGGCTGGTGCTCGGGAGGATGAGCTGCCCTCGGTGATCTCGCCCGATTGGCAGATGACCAGCTCAGGCAGAAGCGGATGGAACAGCGGGAATGGGGCGCAGCTAGACCCTTGGAATGCTCATCCATCCAGTCAGAACAGAGAAGATGCAGCAAAACAACGGACCATTTGGATTGAAGCAGAAAGTTGAATCAAGCAGAACAGCAGCGAATCCCTCACTGCAACAGAATTATAGTTTAGCCAATGCAATGAAATGGGTATAGGCTTTAAAAGAACCAACTACGCACCACTTTTACATCAGGAGGCCCTGGTACTGGGAAAACCCCAGCCTACCAGAGGCATAAGCAGTTGGTGCTTCATGTCTGCAATGAAAACAGACGTGCCGGTTCAGCACCATTGAGTGATCTGGAACCAGTAGCAGCAGGAGGGAGCATCTCTCCCAGAAAGACAACCCAGTCCTTTTAAAGGCAGCACCCTCTGCTGACAGCTAATTGAAAGCAGGTGTGTGACATCATCCTGCTACATTCTACCCTCACAAATTGAATCGTCGTCCCAACGATTAACTCACTCCGCTCTTGGGACCTCGAGGTCAAATGACTGATCCAGAGTCTGCAGCTAATTTACTGCAACTCAGAATCAAACAGGAGCCACAGTAGAAGCTCCAGGTGGCATTCACCCACCCAAAATTAGCAAATAAACAACCATCCCTAGTGGGGAGAGGAAGCACACTTGAAGAGGTATGTGATTACAGCAGGAGGACGGGGCTCCTCGGGCTCAACATCACATGAGCTTTAGCCCACACAGAAAGATGGCTGACACCACTAGCACACCTTTCACCCACACAAGCCCTCCCCTACTGACCTCACTTACAGGGCCACAGTGCTAGACCCAGCCAACCAAGCAACAAAAACTCCTCCCAGGCACTTTACTAGCAGTTGAATCCAGTTTATCTGAACCGAATAAACGACCAATGGTGGAGGTCTTTAAACCCAACCACCACTTAAACCCAAAATGCTAACTGCCAGAGAGTAAATTACTAAGAGGCTCTGGGCAACAGTAGATGTCCAGAGTTAGGCAAGAAAGGGAACCTCACCTCGGTTGCTTCCCCTTTAAGTTGCAAGGTAACCGTGCCCACACTGACATTCATAACGCTCTTTGATGAGCTACACCTCCTCATACCCATCCTTTAGGGCCAAGTCTTCTCCTTTCCCAAACACAGGATCCTTTCTCTCCTTGAAATAGACTGACCAGTCCATTTCTCTGAGAAAGAAAAGCAAATAAATACACTACTAAGTGCTAAGGAAACACTGCTGTTCTGCTTGTTCAGTCGGTCAATTAAAAAAAATAAATAAATAAAAAGGGAACCCACGTCTCAGCTTTGAAGTAAAATCCTGCCAACAACACCAATTATGGCAAGGTGGACAAACGAAGGCCCGGGCGGGACTCAAACCTCAGAGCCCTGGGTGAGAGTCACGCATGTTAACCAGTCAGCCAAAGGGATATCCCTGTGGCCAAGCAGCCCAGGCGCATGATCAATCGGGATCCAGTGACACGACACTCACACTGTCACAATATGCTGGTAACACTTATGCTGGTCTATGCTGTTTTTTAAGGCAGGGCACATTTAGGCTTTTCAGTTGATGTTGAGGTAATTTCTTACAAAATAAAGGCAGAAAAGTATAAGTTTGACGTTACATTTATTATTTAAGGTTTATCAGGGGACATCACAATTATTTATTCTCAGCAGAACCTTCACATCACTCTGAAACGAAGAGAGAACATTTATGACATTATCAACTCAACATAATCAAACATTAAAAATCAGCTGTAATAACTGCTCAACTTGTCACAATAATATCTACACGTAATTACAGGCGGTTTGAGAGACAATATCCTTTAAAACCTGAAGCGGAGGAAGGCTTGAATGAGATGGTGGAGGGGTTCCTTGCCAAAGGGCTTTTAATGGGATGTTCAGATCCCCCCTGTGAGCATGTATGTGTGCTTGTGTGTGAGGTAGAGTGTGTTTGTGGAATAAGTGTTGTTTGTTAATTTGTCATCTGGAATTGAGATGAAATTGTAATGTTGAAGGGCAGAAACCCTAGGGGAAGGGAGCCCTTGCTCCTGGATGCAGGGGCGCCTCCAGAAAATTTTGATAAGGGTGGCCAGATGGGGCCAGAGAAAATTTTGGGGTGGCACATCAAATTGGTGCTTGTGGTAACTCTGGGAGAGTTTAGCCTGTGGCGATGCATTGCATGCTCCTTTATTGTTTTTTATTTAAAAAACAATATGCATCCAAAGCACCAGGGGCGATTCTAAGATCAGAGGTTTAGGGATGCTGAGCACCCAGAGAGCTACCCTTCCAGGCAACTATTTTATTGCAACATGTGTAAAATAAAAGCAAAACACTCTTTTTCACAAATAAAAAAATAGGTTTCAGAAATCGCAAACAATGCTTTATGGATTCTGTTATTACAATAATCTTTTCCAGGTTCAAAGGCTCTAGGTCATTGATCCCCGATTCCCTTCCCTGATGGCCGGTATCCAGCACGTTCTACTGTTTCCCTGCTTCAACACGCCTGATTTTAATCAGCAGGTGATTAGCAGGTCTCTGCAGAGCCTGATGAGCTGCTGAGCAGGTGAATCAAGTGACTTGGATTAAGGAAACAACTAAAACATGCTGGATACCAGCCCTCGGGGAAGGGAGTTGGTCTAGGTGTTGTAGTATTTTTGCTGGACCAGTTCCCGTGTGGCCCAGATGAAAACAAATAGGCCTAAATAAATAAAATGCTGAAATCATTTTTTCTACTTTCACATATCAGATAAAGCTTTCACAAATCACAAACTATGTTTTAAGGACTCTGCCATTAGTGGAACATGAGCTAGTCCAGGTTTGTAGTTTTATAATAAGAGCAGATTAAAGATGTTCAGGGAGCGAAACATTGGTTGGAATTACCACTAAAAGTACCAGTAATAGTTTTGGATTTATTTACGTGTATTTATTTTCCACTATTATCAACATCCCTATGAAAAAAATATCCATACTCTTTTTGCAAAAGTTTTTCTCTGTCCTTAATTTTAAAACCAAACAGAAATAAAATGATGGTTTTTCAAAAATTACAACAAATCTCATTTAGTAGATATTTAGGGAAGAGAAGCAGCTCAGGTAGGGTTAAGTTCAGAGTTCAGCATCAACCCTGTTATGACCAGAAATCCATCATACAAGCAGGTTAAGATTTATTTTTGGTCTAAATGGGAAATTACCCAATGAAATAATGTAAATACAGCTACAACTGTTATGATTCTGATTCACACACACACACACACGCGCGGTTATGCATTTAACAAGACATTTAATAAATGATAATCAGCTGCTGTAAAACATAATCTCCAGTCCATCCAGCCAGAATTATCCTCTCTTCTCTCTCATATGATCAGCAGCAGCAGCAGCTTGGATGTTTTTTTTCCCAACATGCCCACTTTCTAGTGAAGCACACTCCACATCTTGTTTTGATCTCCACATCTTGTGCTTTCTTGTGCTAAGCCTTACTCCCGATATTTCTGTTTGGATGTCATCTACCCATCTCCATGCAACTGCCTGTCGCAGCATTTGACCACTGGTTGGTCAGATGCTGCGTGCTACTGCAGGAACGTGCATGCGGTCGGATAACCTGTTTTTTTCTCTCCTCTTGTCTGGGCTGACGGTAAGCTGACGGGGACGGTGCTGCACGCGCGGCGCGCCTCACGGCAATGATGCGCCCTTTGCGCAGATGGAGAGAATGCGTCCCCGCATGGAGCGCGCTGCTTATCGAGAGGGAGGGGCGCTGGATGCCTTGTGTTTATTTGAAGACGCCGGGCCGGACACATTTTTTTTTTTTAGAAATGTCGGAGATTTTGACCAATAAATGACCAGGAAAACTACCTGTACGCATGAGATGTAAAAATTAAAAGTGCTGGTTCTGCGTGCAGCGTACCGGCCCACTTAAAGCACTCACTCTCCCTAGCAGTCACTCAAGGTGGCGCACAAAGCGCTCTGAGCCCGACTCTGGGAAAGTTGAGTAAATCAAACCACTTTTGCAGCGGGGTAGGTTTGATGCATTTTTGCTGTTAAAATATAACGTTTCAACCAAGTACTATGCTTTTTATATTTTACAAGCGTCTTTAAAAAACATAAAAAATAAATAAACGTTTTAAATTCTCAAATTTTAGGGGAGCTGGGATTTGATTTAGGGGTGCTTCAGCACCCCCCAAATAAGGGCTAAAAATGCCCATTCAAAACACTTAACTCAAAATTGAGAAATACAAACATTTCAGAAAATTTCATTTCAGTTATTTTAAATTTTATTTTCAAATTTATTTTCAAATTTTATTTTTTTATTTGCCTGTTGCTGTCTTCTCAAAAAAAACTATGGGGATATAAACTTTTTTTGAAAATGGTGAGCAACAGAAACACATAATTTTTTTTATTCTGATTATTTATTTACTCATTAATTGTACAATTTTTTATTGGGCTTTACATTTGTGTTTTGATTAAATTAGATGAATTTATGGTTTGAGTGAACATTAACATGATTTATTAAGAACACTGGTCTCCCCTGTGGTGGCCAGCATTTTTCTAGGGGTGGCCATGGCCATGGTCAGGGGTGGCCATGGCCACCCCTGGCCACCCCTTGGGGGCGCCACTGCCTGGATGTCACAGCAACTCCTGATAGGCAGCCTCACAGCTAAAGGACAACAGGGGAAGACACAGAGCTACCACCCCACCCCCACCCAGCATTATTGCTACATCCCCTAAGGCAGGTTGAGTCCAGATACTAGCCACACCAGCCACCATTTTTAAAAAATCCTCCTGTCACCTCTAGCTGACATTTGACACACAAATCAAACTCCACCATGCCCTTGGCATGCTCTCTTTCTGATTGAGGGTTCAAAAGTAATCACAATTTTTCCAAAAATAAAAATGATTCACAGATTGAGAGAGAAAACTAATCTATAATATATTCTTGCTGCTTTACAGAAAACAACTTATGATTTAAAAGAATTCAACCAAAATGACCACACCATTTTAAGTTACATTTTTGGACACATCATATCCATTTTCATTGCTATGCAGATAACGCCCAGCTCTACCTCTCAACCAAACCCTCAATCTCACTTCCACCTTCCTACCTGACCGTCTGTCTACTAGAAATTCATTCTTGGTTTACTTCCAACTTCCTTAAACTGAACAGTTCTAAAACCAAAGTCCCCCTGGTAAGCATGCCCCACATTCTCTCCAAATCTAACAGTTTCCTCATCTCTATTGACAATTCAAAAGTTGCTTCCTCTCCTCAGGTTAAGAGCCTGGGTGTCAGCAAATCCCTCCAGAAACTGCAGCTTCTCCAGAATGCTGCAGCATGTAATATCACTAGGACTCCTACCACTCATCACATCATCCCCATCCTGCAACAATCGCATTGGCTTCCCATCAAACAAAGCATCAATTTCAAAATGATCCTCATCACGCTCAAAGCTCGTAATTAACCTGGCTCCATCTTACATATCTGATCTCGTTCACATCGCCACTCATGTCCGCTCACTTCATTCCTCTGCTGCTCTTCAACTTTCAGCTCCCCCTGCTCTCCTTGTCACTACGGGGAGTCGAGCATTCTGTCGCTATGCTCCCCATTTCTGGAATTCTCTCCCACTTTTGAAATCAAAACTCAAAACCAACCTGTTCAGACAGGCTTTTACATCCTAGTATTAATTTAATAACTTTAATGTTTTAACATCTTAGTGTTTTAATATATTTCTGTTTTATGTTCTTGGTCCATTTTATCTCCATTGTTGTAAAGTGTCCTTGGGTGTCGTGAAACACGCTTTTAAATAAAATGTATTATTATTAACACAGTAATCTGACCTAATGTAACACACTAATATTAGCATCAGCTACATGTTAATTCTGACAATAGCAATATCACTTATTTTTTTGGGTGCAAACATAAAAAGTGGCATTTGAAACTAGATGCTGGACTTGGACACAGACGTGGCCCTTTAGGACCTAGTTACTTGACTCAACTTGGACTAATATGCGAGTTGGACTCAAACATTAAGAACCTGAGTGTGACTTGCCTTAGAGAGATGGTGACTTGACTACAACAGTTATCAAAATCTTGGTACTAAAACATTTTTATGAATAAATTCTCAATTGTGAATTTTCATATGAAAAGTTAAAGATGATGTCTGTCTGAATCTCCTTCCACAGATCAAACATGGAAAAGGCTTCTCTCCTGTGTGAGTTCTCATGTGCTGAATCAAGTTACTATTCTGGGAGAAACATTTACCACATTTTTTACATGTATATGGCTTCTCACCTGTGTGAGTTCTCATGTGACAAGTCAAGACACCACTGTGAGAGAAACATTTACCACAAGTTTCACATGGAAATGGCTTCTCACCTGTGTGAGTCCTCATGTGAACAGCTAAGTGATCACTCCGAGAGAAACATTTACCACAAGTTTTACATGGAAACGGCTTCTCACCTGTGTGAGTTCTCATATGCTTAGTCAAGTGATTACTCTGAGAAAAACGTTTACCGCAGGTTTCACACTGAAATGGTTTCTCACCTGTGTGAGTTCTCGTGTGAAGAGCCAAATCAGCATTTTTCAAGAAACATTTACCACAGGTTTTACAAGAATGGAGCTTCTCACCTGTGTGAGTTCTCATGTGACAAGTCGAGACACCACTGTGAGAGAAACACTTACAAGTTTCACATGGTGGCTTCTCACTTCTGTGAGTCTTAATGTGAACAGCCAAGTGATCACTCCGAGAGAAACGTTTACCACAAGTTTCACACGAAAATGGTTTCTCACCTGTGTGAGTTCTCATATGCTTAGTCAAGTGATTACTTTGAGCGAAACGTTTACCACAAGTTTCACATGGAAATGGCTTATCACCTGTGTGAGTTCTCATGTGAAGAGTCAAATCAGCATTTTTAGAGAAATATTTACCACAGGTTTCACAATAATAGGGCTTCTCACCTGTGTGAGTTCTCATGTGAGGAGTCAAATTACTATTTTTAGAGAAGCGTTTACCAAAAGTTTCACATGAATAGGGCTTCTCATTTGTGTGGCTTCTCATGTGAAGAGTCAAGTTACTATTCTGAGAGAATTTTCTACCACAAGTTTCACATGGAAATGGCTTCTCACCAGTGTGAGTTCTCATGTGACAAGTCAAGACACCACTATGAGAGAAACGTCTACCACAAGTTTCACATGCAAATGGCTTCTCACTTGTGTGAGTTCTCATGTGTGTAGTCAAGTTACTCTTCTGAGAAAAACGTTTACCACAAGTTTCACATGGAAATGGCTTCTCACCTGTGTGTGTTCTCATGTGATGAATTAAAAAACAATTGTGACGAAAATATTTTCCACAGATTTTACATGAAAATGACCTCTTGCGACTGTCAAAATTGTCTCTGTGCCCTTTGGTTTGTTTACATCTTTTATTTTGTTTCAGTTCTTCATGCCTGTTTGATTTTAAGTTTTCATTCTTGTATCCAACCTGATTTTGGTTCTCAGCCTCAGGAGAAATCTGACAAAAGGATTGGTTACATTTTCGTTTACAGCAGTCTGTTTCTTCAGAAGGAGAATTCTGCTTCAGAATGAACTGCCCTTCTTGCTGACTGATATAGAGTTCCTGCTGTTCCTCTTTCAGCAGTGAAGATTCTAGTTCATTCTGGTCCAAACTGGAGGTCGACTCCTGGTTACAGAGAAGGTGTTCTGTCAAAACCACCTCCTTTTCCCAGACATATTGCTGCGGGAGTTCTGTACAGGCAAAAAAAAAACAAAAGAAAATTCTTAACGTAACATATAAAAAAGCACATGTTATGTTTTTCATCTGATTCATCTAGAAAAACTGAGGACCATTTTCCAGGCCATTTCAGGAACTAATGAAGTACCTGAACTATGGGTAAATACTTTTAAAGGCCCGGTAGAGTCCCTTAACAGGATCTGAATGGTTGCAACTCAGAAGGAAATGACATCGGCAGACCTAGTTAAAAATATGGCATTTGTAAAATTGGAAGAGTTGCTGGTAAAGCAGAATGGAGGGAAAAGAAAATAAGCAGCACTGATGCTGCCTTAAAGTCAAGTTAAAGTCCCATTAGTCATCATCACACACTGGTGAAATTACATCTCCACATTCGACCCATCCCCATGGGGAGTGGGTGATTTGCAGCAGCGGCTGCGCTCGGGAACTATTTGGTGGTGTAACCTCCCAATCCAACCCCTTAATGCTGAGAGTCAAGCAGGGAGGCATTGGGTCCCATTTTTAAAGTCTTTGGTATGACCTGACTGTAGATTTGAACCCACGACCTCCCAGTCTCAGGGCGAACACTCATAGCACTAGGCCACTGAGGTTTGCTGTTTCTAAACTCCCACCATCAAAAAATGCATCAGAAATCCCACTAACAATGCCGTAATTCACATCGCTTTGTGGTATCACAGAGCGCCATGAAAAATAGCGTGTTTTCTGGTCACTGAATGTCTTTATTCACATCACACAGCCACTCTCCGTGTCCGTTGAATGGATTAAACTATGACGTGCTTTGACCGAATAAAACTTTTGACGTTACTAATGTCCGTGGACGTCTTTTGGCACTGATCAGTGACGTCACTCATTGCTAAAGCAGTAGCAATATGCTGACGTCTTAGCCAAGTTCTGAAAGAGCTGAATTTGTATGGAGACAACAACTGAGATGACCAAGCAAATGTATCTCCCGGTCATTTTTCTCCCAGAAATTTCCTGGAACCAGGGGCGATTCGAGGATCAGAGGTTTAGGGGTGCTGACCACCCAGAGAGCAGCCTGGCCAGGCAAGAAAAAATTTACAGTTTTGTATATTTAAACACAATTTCATTTCCACATTTGTGAAATAAAACCAAAACACTTTTCACAAATCAAATAAAGGTTTCATGAATAAACTATCTTTTACTGACTTTGCTATTAGTGTATCTATAACTAACCACTGAATGTCCCCTTGACATCTTACCATCATCTTTGTTTAAAAATGCTTTTCAGGCCATCTTCTCTATAATTAATGCTTCCCTAGTTTCTGATCAGGTCCTTGCTAATTTTAAGAACGCTGTAATCCACCCGCTTCTTAAAAAAAACAATCTTGATCCTTTTCTCTATAGCAGTTTCAGACCCAATACGTTCACCTCCAAGATCTTGGAAAAGGTTGAAGCTAAACAACACACGGATGCCCTTGATGAACATAACGTCTATGATAGTTTCCAGTCAGGTTTCCGTGGAGCTCATTCTACTGAAACAGCTCTTCTTAGGGTCTCTAATGCCACTTTCACATCTGGCCCAGTCCGGTCTGGGCTGGGGCTGGGTGGCGTTGGTCCGGGTCCCACACCGGGTCCCACACCGGCAGATTTTGTTCATGCACACTTTTCAGGAACGCGGAAATCTCCGAGCACGTGGGCGGGGCAAAAGGCACACGGAGAAATCCGTAGCGTCTCGGAATTGGCGTATTGAGATAAGAGCTTCTGAGGAATCCACGGAGGGGTGTATTCCATAGTGAGACTTCTCACACATGTTACTCAGAGAACCGGGGTTATGACAGTAACCTCAAGATTTCAGGTGATCTCCTGGCTTTCTAAGCCATTTTGTACCTTGTTATCTTCATGTGTTTGATACTTTTTCCATGTGTCTTTTCATTTTATTACACATAACTCAATCATGGACTTAAATGTTTAGATGTCTTTGCGTGAATTAAATACTTGAGTTGATATTGAGATGTGGTGGAATTTTTGTCAATAGCCCACTTAGAAAAACCCTTACTGAAAATGCTGATGTGTCAAATACTTATTTTCCCTAGCCTGGCCAGCCATACCAATGCTTTCTTATGGGAAGCAATGGGTCTGGTAACACTCCTATTCAAATAACCCCACCCTCTGAGAATTCTCACCGAGCCAATCAGCACTGAGCAGCGTACGTCACACACCGCAACGCTCAGTTTCTCATAAACAACGAAGACGGCGTCTGAAGCGGAGTTCACTGCGGCTCTTTCCTCTGTTCTAAATGACTTGGACATGTCTTTAAAACCACAACAAGAAGTAGCGCTAAAAGCCTTTCTTCTAAAGAAAGAGGTTTGCGCTGTGCTACCCACAGACGTAGACGCCTCGTGGACTGGCGCTGCCATAGTAGCCGGCCGCCATCTTAGATGGGTCGCCATTTGCCCCCAGTGCATTAATTTCTACTGAAGAAGGTGCTTACCCAGCTAAAAACACATTTTATTGTGGTGTCACCTTTACTTGAGCTAATGGAGCAACAAGTAACAAAAGCTGGAAAGCTGGGGTTAACTGCAGTGCAGCTCGGCGAGAACAGTGTTAGCAGCGTTACTTTGACACCATCTTTGACTACAGCTAAAAAACTACAGCTAAAAAACTACAGCGTCGCATGATAAGTCGTCATTTCCGCCTTTTTTCGGATTGGTTATTTTTGAGCTGGCTAGTCCCGCCCTTCATGGAGCTCGCTGCCTCTGAGTTTCCAGACTGTTTCGCTGTGTAGAATAGACAGAGGGAGAGTCTGGCAGGCCAGGCTATATTTTCCCCGCTGTATCAGTATCCGCATTAGAAAAACCAATATCAGCGGATCTCTACTAGCAGCATATAATAGGTAGAACTCTTAGCAAAACATTTATCACATATTTCCCAATAAAATTGTTTTTTTTACCTGTGTGAGTGTTTCCGTGCTTTTCTAGTTTTGAACAGTCTACATTGTCTATGTGATCTCCGGTTTGTGGACTTCTCTGATTTAGTGTAATCTCTTCATCACTGTCTGATTCTTTCCTGCTTCTTTCCTGTTCTTGGATCTCAGCATCAGGAAACATTGAAAAAAGGAGTTGGTCACAGTTTGATTCTGGTTCATTGTGGTCTCTTTCCTCATAAGTAGGAGTCACAAGGGAGGTAACAGTCTCCAGCTTCAGTACAAGCTGCTCTTTATTTTGACTGATGCAGAGCTCCTGTTGTTCTATAATCTGCAAAGGTTCTTGGTCATCTTGTTCCACTTTCATCTGTGGAGTTTCTGGTCCTTCCTGTAAAGCTTCTGGTCCTTCCTGTTCCAAACTGGGGCTCCTCTCCAGGTTACAAAGCTGCTGGTAAGTGAGAACCTCCTCATCTTTCCAGACATAATGCAGTGGGAGTTCTGGACAGAAAAACAGACCAAACAAAATGTTGATTAAAGGTGCAGTGAGAGATGTTTTTCTGAAGCATTGCTGCCATATTGCTTGAAATGCTCTTCACATACCAATGGCAACTAATCAATTTAATGTTTTGTCTAAAAAAAATTAATAATTTTAATAACCTCTGAAACGTACTATCTCAGAAAAATCTCATCCAATCATTGTACACATTCACCTTTTAAAGATCAAGTTTACTCATATTTTTAAAGGAGTCATCACCTGAAATTTTCACTTTTCCACTTGAAAAAATGTCTATAATGGCTTCCTAATGATTTTTCACTGGCTGAGAAGCCGATATTTAACATTGAAGCGTTTGTTTAATTTTGCCTTCTTCAACCAGCTCACATGCACCCCACGAGCACGCGCATTCCAAAGCGAGAACTTGTGCTCTGGCCCTATATGCCGACACAAAGGTCGAATATAAACAAATATGAACCAGCAGCAAACAAACCAGCACAACAAACCTCATTTCATAACGTGAAACGCATAAATTATGTCTTACCGTTGACGACTCATGTTATAATCCGTGTTATGGGAGACAAAACTCCGATCGGTTTGTGTATTCCATCTTCACAACAGCATAAGAGTTGATGCCTGGCTTGTTAGCTTGCTTTGTCTCAACTCAACAACAAGCGAGGACGCCATTACGCACGAGGGGAGGCGAGGGCTCGTACATACACGGTTAGATCCCGTAGGTCACTGCCAGGTCGGGTTCAGTTATAACTTTTGTTGTTTTGGAGCAAGACGCTGAAGCTGCGTCCTGCTTCCTTCCACCAATCAACGCGCTCCTCAGTCCCGCGCGCGTCCGAGACAGCCGAAATATCGCGTGTGATCTCGCAAGAAAATATGCCCTTTACAAAAAAGAATCAAAAAAGCACATTTTTAATTTATTTTTCCAATACAATTTATTTTAATGGTCTAAAAGACTATAATAGGACGTAGATATCCACGGTATTATAGGTGATGACTCCTTTAATACATTTGCAGTGGTCTCTAGTAGGAACGAAAGACTTGTGCGGATTAAGGGTGCAAAAGGGGCCTAGTCACCTTCCGCACTTGAGAATCGGGACACTCTGCGCACTCGCACCCCTGGCTGGGAACACGCAATTGAAGGGTGCAAGGGTGGAAGTGCGAGTATTGGGATTGGACCAAGGAACCAACAGCGAGTGAATCGCTGAGCAGAGTTTAAATAGCTGGGCAGTGATGAGGAACAGGTAACAGGTGTGAGTACTGATTAGTTGCAGGTGTAAATGATTAACAGGACACTGGGGGAAGAAACACAAGGCTACAGAGAGAAACAGAACCACGGACTAACTGAAAATAACTAAAAACAAACAGAAAACAGGATTGCAATAAATAAATGGGCTGAACTAAAAAACAGAGGACAAGAAGCAAATAACAACACTGGAGGAAACCAAAACAGGAAACTAAATGAGGATAAATGGAGTCTAACAAAACTAACTGAAGACCAAAAGGATAATAAGTCTAAACTTAAAACGAGGAACAGGATGACTAAAGGGGCACAGGACAGAGGATGAACTGAAGGGTGAACACAGAGGACAATGAAAGATAACTAATATGGGGGGAAACAACAGCTAAGACAAGCACAGGGGTCAAAGTTCATTGACACAAAAGGAGGTTAAACAAACAGGGCCCTGATAATACTAAGATACACAAAAATGGGAAGAGAAAACTAAAGAAAAATAAAACATTAATAGGCTGGGGAATGGAAATGGCAGGACTCATAATGGGAAATAAAGTAAAAAACCATAATGATAAATGAAGGGACCGGAGACAAGGGACACAGGACATAACAGTGACACGATACACCATCTTTCCTTCTTGTTATGTTTGGTTTTAGCTCAGGCAGAATCCACATCCATCATGACCCGCACTTGTATATCATCATCTCTTCAAGATGCTAGCCCCACCATATCTACAAATACAAGACATCATTTGATATGAAACGACCCAGCACAATGGCCAAATAACCCAACCGATAGTGAAAAGTATTCACTTGTCACTAAAGGACCAGTTCAAGTTTGAAATAAAGATTTCATAAAGTAAAATTATTTGTTCCTTTCTGTTATTTATCAACCTTCACACTTATAATTTTAAAAAGCACATGCTAATTGTTTACATAAAAAAGGCTGTAATGCACTTAGGAATAAAAAAAGTTCAGTCAGTGTTGGATTCTGTATATATGGTAAAAACCTAGTTCAAGGGCCCCCTTGGAAATTTTTGCTTGGGGCCCCAAGAGACCCTTGCAGCGCCACTGCGTACTACGCATCAAGCTCAAACCTCACTTTACTTTAATCATCTGGTGCATCTAAAGAGGTTTTGGAAAAATAATGACCCCGTAAATTGTCAAATAGGCCCACATAGTTCCTAAAATCCTTGAAACGTTATCTATTTAATTTCTCCAAAGCAGAAAAACTAAAGTGGGAACGTTTACCGATCAATTTCACCTCAATTGTGTCAGAAAGCGTCAGAAATCAAGCCTTAAAAAACTGAGTACAAGACTTCACTGAGATTGTGTCCTCGTTAAAACCGTATGAGTCCCGCAGGTTTTTCATACCTATTCTGCTTAAGTTGACCTGTGGTTTCCAGCTGAGATCCAGCAGTCTGCGCTGACGATCGATCTCTTCCTCCAACTGGACGATGTTTCTTAGAAACTCTGTGAATATTTCTTCAGCAGCAGCAGATAGGCGCTTGTTGATGAACTCTCTCAGAGACTGACCTGACGACATCGTTGCTGCAGAGACTCAAACATTTACCTGACAACAAGCTAACAGCTTGTCCTCGTCTTCTTCTGTTAATTTTGGCAGACCAGAAACAAGCATAGAGGTACATTACCGCCACCTGCTGGACTAGAGTAAGGAAAGGTAAATTATATTGTTAGAACAATAAGATTATCATGTTGTAATATCGCTGTAATTTATTTATTTTTCATGGGTAGCAGCTCTGCGTTCCAGTATCATATTGCTGTGTGTTCCGTGGTGTTCTGCGACCTATTTATAATTTTATATTGGGCAAATGTAAAAGGTTTTTAGTGCAGACACGATCCATGCTGAATGAAATCTGACCTAGTTAGGAGCAGAGACATTGATTTATGTCTATGGTTAGGAAGAAGTTTTCCCAACAATGGCGCACTTCCGGTTTTTGTGAAAAAGGTCTATGATCAGTAGAAAAAAGACCACCATTGTATTCCATAGCCCTGAGTGTTAAAAGTACGTGACATCACTTATAATCTATTACTTAAAGTTAAAGCAAGTGCCGAAGCTCCAAAAGATAAGTCATTCTTATTATGAAGTTTAATTTTCAAAAATTTACCAAATATCTTTACTATCTTGACTTTATCAATTATTGCCAGATTGAAACAGCTTGTCAGGGGGAGACCAAAGCTTTCAGCATCTTTTCAACATTTTGGGAGAACACACACAATCTCTCTCTCTCTCTCTCTCTCTCTCTCTCTCTCTCTCTCTCTCTCTCTCTCTCCACACACACACACACACACACTTGATCACTGGACCTCAGGGACCTGCTGGGGGTGTAGGGACTGAGAAGATCACCAATGTATGATGGTGCTGGTCCATGTAAGGCCCTAAAAGCCAGAACCAGGATCTTGAAATGAACCCTGAAGTTAACCTGCAGCCAGTGAAGCTGGAAGAGAAACGGGGTGACATTAGCCTGGCAAGCCATCCTATATATGTGAATAGTTCACTAGGCTAGGGTGACATGGGTGTGTGTCGACAATTTGGTCAGAAGTCGAGCACAGGCATTCTGAACCACCTGTAGACGGTTCAGGGAGGTTTTGCTCAGACAAAGAAAATTGAGTTAATGTTTTGTAGTTGGAATGAGCAGGCAGTTTACCTTATAATCAAACTTTATTAGAAGCAGTGGAGGACAGTCACATGTAAGCATCAAGCATGTTCGTTCTTCTGTCATCTCCCAGCATGAGAGCTTATACTGACCCCTAGTGGTTACAGAACACAACATATTCCCCTTTATATAAAGAACCTTTTTGTTCCCATGAATAAGCACAAAGCAACATTAAAATCATTATTATCACAATGGTCCTGAACTTAAACTTTTAAAAACACTTAATACACCTAAAGTGAACCACTTTTCGCTTAATGTATTGTTTTGTTTTTTACTAAATGACACTGAGTTTATGTCACAGTAATCCTGGAACCAACGTGGTGTCTCCTCACAGGAACAGAAGCAGTAGGAACCTCAGCAGAAATGTTCCGATGGCCCACAGTAGGTGACTGCACATGCAGTAAGTCCAACACAGACGGATTAGGAACAGTATTCTTTATTTTTTTATTATTATTATTATTATTATTATTATTATTATTATTATTATTATTATTATTATTATTATTATTATTATTAATAATAATAATAATAATAATAATAATAATAATAATAATAATAATAACCTTACAGTGCTTGAGCTGGCGTGGAGCTACTTTGTGTGCAGTGATGCTGCATTGTTTTACATAACTTTATTGAATACAATAATCTCAACATTTTTAATTATGTCTTAGTTTCAACAAAATTTTTAATATTTTTCTTTTAGTAAACTCCATGACAACGGCTTTAACCCTTCAACCTGCAGGTCGATCACCTGGTAGATCACATTTTAGTGATCCACCAAGTGATAACTTGTAACCCTTAGTAACTAGAAGACAAAAACTAAATTAAAGAGTCCACAAAAAATAAGAAAAAAAGAAAATGGGGATATTTGAATAAAAGTTTGACATTATCAGTTTTCAGTCATTTTCCCTGTACTCATATTGCTATATCTAAACTATTGTTTCTGTGTTAGAACTGAATGTTTATCACTTTGTTTTTAGAGTCAAACTCAAGATACTTTATAATAAAAGGATGTGTGGATAAAGAATAAACAAGTACAGAGATGTGGAGCTGCATAATCCAAAGATTAGTGAACATCTGTCTGTTTTTGTCTGCATGAATATTCATTGCATCTGAACAGGGCTCTGTGTTTCTCCCTGGAGACTCAACCACCTCCACATGCATCACAGGTTAAAGTCAAGCAAAGCTTTTATACAGGAAAGCAAACTAAACTGCAGAAGTAAGAGAGCTTAAGTAGACACACCAGATAAATAACTCCACTTCAGCTTATGATGTTTCACTTCCAGGTAACACTTCTTGATTTATACACACACACACACACATATATAAATATATACGCACACACACGAACAAATGGGTGAGCTGTGTGGTTCAGTCCATCAGCTCAAGGCAGACTCGAGAGACTATAATGTGTCAGGGTATTGTTACCAGGAAGTGGGTCGGGTTATTTATATTTCAACACCCGTCCTCTCGTCTCTGTGAGAGAACCGGTGTTGGTAACCTGAGACTAAATAGTCAAACATTGTCTGGTTTTGGTTGAATCAACCTGGTGGAAAGCAGCTGGCTTCGCATTCCAGTTTGATAAGAAAATATATCTGTAAGTGTCAAGTCAAGATGATGTGAGAGCATAAATTAACTTAGTGACGGATTCAGCTCTGACAGAGGTAAGTCTGACTCATTGGTTTCTGTTATTACTGTAGTCTAAGACACATAACATGTCTTATTGCACAGACAATAGTTTTCTGCCTCAGTGTTATTCTACTTATAGCTGTCGTGCCTGTTGCTTTACTTCACTTATTTCATTTGACTCATATTTCAATGATGTGTTTATTTCTATTCTGACAAATTCGTGCATTTTGGTTATACAAACTCAAAGGTAGGATTGCTCAGATTTGGTTAGTGGAAGCAGAGATTGTGTTGCTAACGTTGGTATGGTTAAACGATATTCTGGTTGTAACGGTGGTTCTGTGGAATTTTCCAAACAACAAGGCCAAGTTCCTTCAGTTACAGTACACATGCACTGACCAAAAGAAAATCAAATAGATTATACTTCACAAAAGCATACAAATAGGTTGAACATGATGTATTGAATTGGTAATGATTTTTCTAATAATAAAAATAATGAATGCAGATATTTCAAATAAGTTTATCATTAGATCCTAGTAATAATTAGAACTCTTACTGCAACAGTGAGAAGCCAAAGTGATAAATTAAATTTTATTTAAAGGTATTAATCTTGTAATAAAGCAGAATTTGAGCTTGTCTGCATGTCTCAATCAGGTTTGCGTCATACATGACTATTCATAGCTGATGGAATCTAAAACATAACCACTGTGATGGGAGGATTACCATTTCTCAAGTTTTAATAACATTTCACTTTGTCTTACTTAGGAGTTAAGATGAAGATCCATGAGAAGATTATGACCCATTACCTATCATGCACCTCTCCAGTGGATAAAGAAGGATATCTCTACAAAAAGGTTTTCATCAAACACAAGATCTTATGTAAGTTTTCTAATCACGTCATCAACAATCCTTCATTTTCATCTGATTTGACAGAAAGAGCGAACTGCCACTTATCAGCGGCGGTGGTTTGTCCTGAAGGCTAACCTGCTCTTCTACCAGGAGCGTCCAGCTGATCGACATCTGTTGGGCGTCATTGTGCTGGAGAGGTTTGCGGTTCAGTGCTCAGAGTCCGATGGACCGTTTTCCTTCTCCCTTGTGTTTGGGCCTGGACTCAAAACCTACAGATTAGCAGCTGGAGATCACTTAACTCAGGAGAGCTGGGTGAAAGCATTGCTCCCAGCTAGCCACTGTTTCCTGTCCCAGCTGGTGAGAGATCTGGGGAGGCAGTATGAAGGTGGGCCAGGAGATCACAGTTCATGTTGATTGTGACATGCCTCTGTTGACTTTCTTATTACCAAAGGTGGAAGTTTAGAAAATAATTTACAATCTTGTTTCTGCAGAAGCTAAACAACAACAACACAGATCTGGTGAGTCCAGCTCCTCTGCCTGTCCCCTCTATCCAAAGAGCCTCTTGTTACCTGTACAGGTGACATCAGCAGTCATCAGAGAGGGGAGGAGCTTCAGTGCCAGTGCTGTGCTACAAGCACCATCAATACCAACTAAAGCAGTAGTACCCAAAAAGTCTCCCAAACTTTGGCCAAGGAGGAATGCTTATGTGACACCACTCAATGGACCGGCACCTTTGTACGGCGAATGGCCTTTGGTGGGGTCCGACCCACTAGTGGAGTTCAGTAAACTTCATGATTATTATGGTCAGGAAGTAAAGAAAGCAAGAGAGGAATGGCTGAGGAGTCGGCAACCACCGGAGAACAGCAGTGATCGAGATCTAATCGACCTGGGGTGATGGGAAATAACCTAAAGATGTTTTTTTAGGGAACTGAGACTGAACAGCTGTCAAACAAGAACTGAGACTGAACTGTTGTTATTTACTCATCTGTGCATTGATGGAGTTTGAGTCCTCAACATTGTGTTAAATCTGTATGTGTTTTGAAGCTTAAACATTTTCAGAGTTAGATTTATGTTGAAGTAAGATGTGATTTGAGTCTTCTTCCAAACGTAAAGAAAGGTTTCTCCCGCTTGTCTGTTATCCAGATGTCTTAGGAACCACCAGGTGTTGTAACACCAGAAGTTCTTTATTGCATGTACACCTTCACTTTTAAGATTTCAAGTAATCCAATTCAAAATGGGCAGCACAGCTAAAATATATTACTACACAAAAATGGCTCTAATTTGGTCACTTTTATATACTATAGTGATCTACAATTTTATATGAAAATAGTTGTTTACAACACACAATGAGTGTGATTACACAGAGATATTGTGCATTATTCTAAGATTTGACCAAAACCGCCTTAACTCAATCATTTTTTAACATCAGGTGATATTAGTTTAAAGCTCTGGTATGAAGGTCTTTCATTACATTAGTAATTATTAGTGATTTAATATGCAAGAAAGAGAGAAAGTTCTTATTTGTTTTCTATTTATGACCATTTATAAACTCACAACTCATTGATTATTCTCATGCATTACAAACAGGGTCAGATTTTTGTAAAAAAAAAATGTGTGGAGATGCAGGATTAACAAAAGATTATTGAATTTTCCTCGGTGTATGAAAAAGACCCAGTTGTATTTTATAATTGTTTGTTCAACCAAGGAAACAATAAGCTCAAGTTTGTAAAATCAGATTGTTGGTTACATAAAATGTGACTTTTATAAATGAGCATAAATTACAGGTCAGATTTGACATAATCTTAGTCTTATTCCTGCTAGGATAATTTCTGTTCTTCAAACTAATATTCTCACCTATCTGTGATAAAGAACAAAACATTTGGTTGTTTGGAACAATTTCATTATGTGCACCTTTTCCATAAAACAAAGGCTGGACATTTTTTGGGAGGGAGATAATGATTTGCTACAGCAGTGGACCATCAGCAGAGGATGTAGAACAGTAGAGGGCGCTACAAACATAGGAAACAGGTGGTATCAATGCAATCTGAGGAGCAAAGGAGCAGAAAATCTGGCTTTAAATACTTTTGTGTTAAAAGTTTAACAGAAAGTTATTTATTTTCTTTTTAACCAAACATTTGATTTCTATTAAATCTCTTTGGTCAATGTCTACTCAAACACAGTTATCATCATGAAAAAGGAGGCTACAACAGATTAAAAACACATTTCTGCCTTTTGACGTCCTTCCAGAGGATTCTAGACAGGTTTTATTTCCAAGGTGGCACATGTAAAGTTTGCCTGCATCACCAGAACAAATGACCCACATTCCTAAAACTGATCATGTAAAGAAGAGTGTGTGTCATGGAGGACAGTGCATAAATACTGAGTCTGGAGGTGGATGAACATAAATAACTTTTATTTAATAAAAACAGAAGGAATGAAAAAATTCTACACATGAAGCTTGGTAAACCAAAACTAACCACCAGGCAAATGCAAACCAGCTAAATAAAAGTGTCTGATGAAGGAGAAACGGACACTGAAGGGATGATGAGGTGGAAAAATTAGAACTAGAACCAGGTGGGGTGAAAAATAAAGTGAAGAAATGATGAATGAACTACACTTGTACAGCGCTTATCTAAGTCAGAGGAATTTACACTATAGTGTATCATCCATTCGTTCACTGGTAATGATGAGCTGCATTGTAGCCACAGCTGCCCTGGAGCACATTGACAGAGGCAAGGATGTCGTCCACAGGCACCCCTGGTCTCTTTGATCACCACCAGCAGGCAAGGAGGGTGACGTGTCTTGCCCACAAAATCTGAGGGTGTTTCTCAATGTCAAGGTTGCTTACGAGGACACTGTCCTTCCTTGATCAAAGAAAACAGTTAAATGGAACAGACTTTTCCCACGTGACCTCGGCTGCCCAGAGCCCGCCCCCTGCTTACGTGCTCTGTTTACATCCCGCCCATCAAAGTAGAGTTAAGTTTAAATATAGATGTATATTGAGCCTTTTACTTTTTAATTGTGTATATATTGGTTAAATCAAATGTGTGAGTTAGTACCTGCTAGCCACCGAAGCTGCAACTACTAAGCAACTAACCAACCATAGATAACTTCTTTGAATCTAAAAAACATTTTACATATAAGCCTGATAGCTACAATTAGTTGACTTACATTTAAATTGGAAATTTTCTCCCAAAGTAGCTGCTGCCGGCTCCTGATCAGATCTGTTTGAAAATCGTATTCTGGGAAATGTTTGACCAAGAGAAGGCAACAAGGCACCTCTCATGTATCCTTGGTCAGTTAGCTAAACAGCAGACAAATGGAGGACAGACGCCTCGGTAGCACATAAACATTGAAACAGATTGGAACATGCCTTGGTGGTTCCTGATGACGTATCTCCTAGGCAACCGGGGTGGGACCAAGGCATCAAGGCGAGGTTCCTTGACACTGAGAAACACCCTGAGCCTGGCACCAGTGTTTGAACTGGGAACCCACCAATTACAGGGCAAACTACGCCATGAGCCACTGCCGCCCAAAGGGATGAAAGGGAAAGTCTCAAAATATCACATAAAACTCATAAAACACAAAAGTCAAAACACTAAAACAGCATTTTATGACAATGGTTACACAATCATGTCGTCTACTAACAAAACAGAGCAACCTGAGGCTGATGGGCAGTCAAAGCCACAGATGTCTCTCGTGTCACGTCCTCTCCATAGGTCAAGGCTGGAGCTTCTTCACATTCCAGACCATAAAGATAAACATACCAATCGTCTAGAAAGTGACTGATGGCTTTAAAGGAGTGCGGTGAGACGTTTCATTTTACATCAACGCCTGTAGAGAACACACATCTGTATGAAAAGACTCCTGTAAACTCATTAGGAAGTGAGTAAAGTCAGTGAAGTTCACCAGCCGAGGCCTCTGCGAGGTTTGACGTGTCACAGCTTCCTTTCCTATATTTAGGAAACAGCTCGTTTTTCATAATGATTGAAAACACGAGCTTTGTTACTAACAGAAGTCAACCCCGCCAAAAAGAAAAAAGAAAAATATTTACAGTTAAAACTGATTTTTTTTAAAACATGATCTAAATTACATAATAGGAACACATCCAACTAGGCAATTTGCATGATCTATAACTTTACACAGATTTCTTTAGGTTAGAACTTCAACTTTTGTTTTATTGGAATAAAATAAATTAAAACAAAATAAAAGGAACTCATTCCTGGTGAAATTCTATATAAACATTCACTGGTTAAATATGCTGGTGAAGGTTCTCAGTCATCCAGGTCATGGTAATCCAAAGGGGTTCGAATGAAGGCGACTGGACATCTTTGGTTTCTTGAAGACGTTTCGCTAAGCTGCGAATCTGTTCGAATCAAGTTGCCTTCATTCGAACCCCTTTGGATTCACTGGTAAAGCTACAATAACCTGTTTACTGATACTCAGGTTCTGATCTAAACAAAACCATGTAAATAAATCACCTCAGTTCCTGTTGAGTGAATCAACCAGTGTCTTATACACATCTCTTCATTTGTGTTTAGCCATCTGCTTAATTTCCTGTTTTATTTTGAAAGGTTCATAATTTGTCATTTGCCTTCCTGTGCATGTTACACATCTGGAGCCACCTGCCTGTTGTTCACTTTTGATAATTTCACATTATAAATCCAGTTCTGTGCAGGATTCATTTCTGGATTTTTGCTTTTCTCTATAACGGGCATCAGGGGAATCAGAGATTAAAAGTGAACCACAATGAGAGGAAGATTGACGTAAGTGTTGGGCTATGGATGTTCAACACAAACGTCTGGCTAATCCAAACGACCGTAAGGCAGTAATGAACAGAAACATGCCTCAGGTAGAGGAGATCAGTGGAATCACAACCACAGAACAAAAATAACTTTGTCTAACTAACCAGATCAAAATCAATTGACAATGAATTGAAAATGGATTATCCGTGGGATATTTTTGGATGTAAAACCTTACAAAAAAAAAATGAAGGAAAGTGTTTTGCTTCCAGAGGCTGGCATGTTGGCGGACGACCAAGTTTATTTAGCTATTTTGGTTCCTCTCAGCTGTCACTTTTATGTTCCCCTGGGAATGTCTGCTGCCATCACCCCACCAAGCAAACTCCATATATTTAAGAGGGACATGGGGGGCTAGACTAAGTGGGGGAGGGAAAAGTGAATGGGGGGCAACAGGTGGGAGCGTTTTCAAACCTGTGACCACCCACCAAACACACCTTTGTAGTGAGGGGAATGCAGAGGATTACAGTCAAAGGCTGGAGGTGATCTAACCCTTTAGATATCTGAGGCTGACGACAAAACAGACGAAAACCTAAGAAGGCGCCATAGTTTCAGGTTTTAGAAGCTTTAGTTTAAAATTCTGCTTCACACAATCAAATTTAGATGACACACATGTATTTCTGTTATTTATCTTGGGCTTTGTTATGTCACTTCAGATAACTGTAATGTGAATTTCAAATGTTCTATCTGCTTCTAATTTTTACATAATGAACAAAAATCCTGTACTGTCATGTTTTGAATTGTGTTTATAGTCCTTCGTTTATGTGTCTGCCACTCACATTTACGCCTCGTGTTTCTGTTGCCCTTTGCAGTAAAAGCTGACAAACTGGATGTAAATATTCAGAATTCCAGGAATAAATGTGTAAATAAATATGTGTATTTTTTATTTCTGTCATTTACCATATTGCATGTTATTAGCAAGACAAAAATATTTCTTTGAATGATTTAAAAATAAGTGAGAGGGAATCTGATCACTTTTGCTGTACAGTACATGTCTTGGAAACACCCCCCCCTCATCGCTTCTATGGGAAATAGAGCTCAGCAGGACCGTGCACATACAGGGCCAACGCTGCATCAGTTACAGTGAGTATGAAATATAGAATCGCAATGGGCATCACAAACCAAAAATAAAGTCAGAGAGAGAGCTCGGCATCTTTCTGTAAGTAGATGGAGGCGGACAGAAGAAGGGAGGGGGGACAGTGTCCAGCAGTCCAACTAAGCATCTATGTTCTGAATATCCTTATTAGTCCACGTGGGACAGCATAGTCCCCAGCTATCAGGTTTACTTAATTCCAAGACTCCTGGGTCTATTTTTGACCTCCTGTAAGGCGATAGCTGTTCCGCCATTCTGTCTCCTTTGCTTTAGCCATGGGTTCATCGTGGACCTTCCTCTCTCTCACACACTCTCTCTCTCTCTTTTATATCTCCATCCAAACTTGAAGCTGAGGCTAAAGATAGGCCGGCCTCCCTCCTATATAAGCTCCTGGGAATATACGTATACGCGGCTTCACACTATCATTTCTGTCTTGATCATCCAAACCTCCACTCAGAGATGGTGAGTACCAAGGCTCCTGCAGCCTGTGCTCTTGAGATGGAAGTACCGATAGGAGAACACAACCAACCGTATGGATTTACTTTTTTTTTATTTTTATTTTTTGATTGTTTCAGCTTTATGGAAGTTTTAGGAACAAAAGGAGTTTGTCATGATGCTGTTTTGGGATGTTTGGCTTCCAATGAGTTGTCATAGTAAATTCTTTATTTATAGATTATGTGTCAACTTAGAATTATGCAAAACTTTATTGCTAAAAATAGATACATTATAAAGTGAATACACTTCTTGTTTATATGTTTCTCTACTGAAGATGCGATCATGATGGAGATCTTCAACAGCTTTTACCGTAGCGGGCTGGAACTTATCACAAGGCTGACCTGATATTACAAAGATGCTTTAATTATGTCACATAAATTCCTTTAAGCACATTTTAAGGCATTTTAATACTTGTTTGTAAACAATATGCAGTGTTGCATTGGTTGGTGAGATCAACTATTGGCACCAAACCTGGGAGTAATATTAATGTCTCTTGCGTGTTTTTGACCTCCAGGCACCAAAGAAGGCCAAGAGGAGGGCAGCCGCAGGAGATGGCGGCTCCTCCAACGTGTTCTCCATGTTTGAGCAGAGCCAGATTCAGGAGTACAAAGAGGTGAGGTTGTCTCAAAACACAATGGCACGTCCCTCCAGACTTTTGTCATTCCCCTGAAATAATATGAATTCACCACCAGGAGGCCTTTAGACCAGAGAGGATTTCAAAATTAAAGCAGCTCTGGGATCAGTTTCTACACCAGCTGCTTTCCTGCGTGCCTCTTGTCCCTGGATAGTTTTATTGGAACGTGAATGTTGTCAGGAGGATAGCTGAAATTTTGTCACCATTTGATGCTCTCCATATTTTTGCTCACCTTTGACCTCTTGCTCAGCTGTTATTCAGACATCTCAAGGCACCTTCCTAAGCCTGGGAGGTTAAAGTGGACTTTTAAGGCTGAAACGATGCTTTATGGATGTTGAGGACATCAGACGTTCTTCAATCTAAAAGTTTCAGACACCACTGAACAGATCTGATGAGCAAAATAAAACACGAAGATAGAGTTTAAGAGTGCTTTGTGACTTAAAGTTCACTCAGGTCAAGGAGACAGAATTCCACAAGGCTTTTCTATCAATAGAAGGATAATGATTGTGTCTGAGTTATTAGTCTGTTGGCCACAGATATGCGCCCCAAATGGAAAGCATGCCTCCTGTGACAAACGATACAGGCTTCTTGAGCGCCGCTTAGGGAAAGTACGATATGATGACGAGGACGGTCTTGGCATGTTCCGCAGATGGAAAGATACCAGCCAGCAAGAAGTATTTGTAGCTATCAGCAGGAGGAAAGCGTGTGTGTGGAGGGTAGGAAATAGAGAAGCAAGGTGATAGGGTCAGGACAAAGTTTGGAGGCGGAGTTCAAATCCAAGAAGGTCTCTTAAGTTACACTGGCACATCGTCGATTGGACAGCTGTTCACTTATACTTTCCCAAATTAACTCTAGCGAGACATCAAGAAACCCCAGTAGCCTCGTGCCCCTACCCCCCCGAGCAGTTCAACACCATGTTTGACGTTTTAGGTGCAGCTTGCACAGTATCCACTAACATGTGTCCTTCACACATGACTGTGCCAAAGATCTCGCCCTGTTTAAATGACAGATTATCAACCGTGAACCAATAAAGATTTTAGTTTTTTCCCGTTATTTTCCGTTCTTGCAATAATGACTCTGTCGTTTCTTCTCAGGCTTTCACAATCATTGACCAGAACAGAGACGGCATCATCAGCAAAGATGACCTGAGGGACGTGCTGGCCTCCATGGGTGAGTTCTAGTGAAACAAATCCACTCCAGAGTAGCGTGCGTGGTTATGTTTAGTGGACTTTCAGTTTGAGTGAAATTCGGCTTCCTTTTGTGTTTTAGGTCAACTGAACGTGAAGAATGAGGAACTGGAGGCCATGATCAAGGAAGCCAGCGGTCCCATCAACTTCACCGTCTTCCTCACCATGTTTGGAGAGAAGCTGAAGGGTGGGCATTTCATTTTTCCCTGTTAAATCGTGAAAGAGCGTGTAAACGTGGGTTCATTTAGGAGTGGTAAATATGTACAGAGCTACGTGAGATGATGACCCATCTCCTCCTGTTTCTTACCAGGTGCTGACCCAGAAGATGTCATTCTCGCTGCCTTCAAAGTCCTGGACCCAGAGGGTACTGGAACCATCAAGAAGGAATTGTAAGAATTTAAAAATGATGATGTCTACTACCTGCGTACATAGAGAAGGAATAGATGTTTAACTTTCTGAATCTTTTGTCTTTTCCAGCCTGCAGGAGCTCCTGACCACTCAGTGCGACAGGTTCACCCCTGAAGATGTAAACATTCATACATTATTTTTCAAAAACCCTCTGTTGATGTAATAAAAAGTAGAATTTTCCTCATTGATACAAATGAAACGTTCCTTTTCCGCCCTTAGGTTAAGAACATGTGGGCCGCCTTCCCCCCAGATGTGGCTGGCAACGTAGACTACAAGAACATCTGCTACGTCATCACACACGGAGAGGAGAAGGAGGAGTAAAGACAAAGCCGGAAGACAGGAAAGACAGCTATCCTTCTGCTTTCTGCCCTCCCTTTTTCTATCCTCTTCTTCCTTCCTGCTCACCTTCTGTGTACACCCATGAGCTCAGCCTCTCACGTTAAACCAAAGACTTGTCACACTGACGCTTGAGATGGTTGACGCCCATGGGGAGTCTATGTTTGCTTATGGGGAATAGGGATGGTTTTTCAATAAAATTATCCTGTAACATCATTTCCAACTTCAACCTTTACTCAAACAACCTCTCTTTCCTTCTTTTCCATCCTCGTCTGCTGCATCACTTTAGCCTCTGAGGTGTTTGTGATGGAAACGTGTTCTTTTGCTTTCCTCTGTACACGAGAGAGAAACGGGGCTCGCCAAACTTGCGAGGACCTCATTCTAAAGTCCGAAGACGCCTTCTTGGGTACAAGCAGTGAGAGGAGTGAGAGTATTGTCAGATAAAAAGTTGCATCCTTAAAGTGATGACAGCTGTCCTTCCTTGAAAAGTGAAAACAAGAGGCTGAAGGAATGGAGAGAAACGGGACGAAAGAAAACATAAAGTCTTCGATTTCTTTCCCTCCACTCCTTCCTGCTTTCAATAAATCACCTTTTTTTCCATAAGCTGTCTCAAATTCAGTGACTTAACCTTCATTGCCTTTCCTCTGTAATGAATAAAAGGGACAAAATGTGAATAAAACCACTTTCCTTTTTGTACATTGTGTGCCTGTTCAGTGGCTCTGAGGGCAGGTTTAAGGGACTCCTGAAAACTTTTGTTTTATGGCCTGTATTTGATATAGCGCCTTAGAGTCCTAGAACCCCCCAAGGCGCTTTACAACACAATCAGTCATTCACCCATTCATGCACACATTCACACCCTGGTGATGATGAGCTACATCGTAGCTACAGCTGCCCTGGGGTGCACTGACGGAGGTAAGGCTGCCGTACACTGGCACCGCCGGTCCCTCTGACCACCACCAGCAGGTAATGTGGGTTAAGTGTCTTGCCCAAGGACACAGCGACAGACTGAGTGGGGCGCAAACCTGCAACCTTCCGATTGCGGGGCGGGCACTTAACTCCTCTGCCACCATCGCCCACTCATCTCTGAAATGAGGCCAAATCAAAGTTCAAACCTAAAGATAACACTTTTCCCTGGTTAAAAATATGTTTTAAAACAAAACTCCAGCAACAATTACATAATATAGCCCTGCGTTATAATGAAGTCACATAATCTCATAAAAAGATTTAGTGACCGTCAATTTGATCCCAGCAGTCCTCAGCAAACAGATCATCCACCACATCAAGACAAAAACACACGATGATGTAATATATTATGGTTTATTACTCATCACAATTGTCATTAATTATAAATACATCAGTCTGAATGAATGAATTCATTTAGCTATGATTTTATTCCACTTTTGCCAGAGAGAGTGACACGTAAACTCAAAAGACACAAGACATAACGGCATGGCCAGAAACAGCTGATGCACTGTTGTTGTTTTTATATTGAACTTGCACTGATGAAACTATTCCCAAATCAAGTGACACAAAGAACAACTTCTGCATTCATGCAGAAATGCACAAAGGTCAGAAGAAAGAAATTAAATATCTTAATTCAGCCTTAATATTGCAGAGCTAAGCGCCGCATCTGCAACTAGTGTCAGGCTCATTTCATCGTCCAGCTCTCCCAACAAAGACACGATGGACTAGAAATGACCGTTACTGAAGCATGAGCTGTGGTGAAGTATTGCTCATGAAATATGAAACTCCACAGGCCTTAAAGTCTGAAATCTGAAGCACAGAATTTGGTTTTTCATGGCACAACTCTGGTTAAATCAGCGCTGCTGTAACCACAGACATGAACAGTCGTAATGGAGAAGAGTTTGCATAGATGTGTTTGGATCACCCACATGAACATGTGACTATGATAGCATTTAGGGGGAGGGGGTGTGTGTGTGTGAGACAATTGGAGAGAGAATACATCAATGTCAAGACCTGAAACAAGTGAAAAAACAAAGTATGTGAAGGAAATGTTGACTACAGTTACTTGAGTCTCACTAATTATCAACTACGCAACGGTACACTTAAAGAGAATCAGTGCTTTGCTTTTTTTGTTTGTTTCCACCCAATGGTTTTACACTAAATAACTAACCGGCACTATGCACGGTATACTGATGGGGTTCAGTGCCATTTAATGTATGCATCAATATGTTACAGTATGCAACACGGAGTGTAAATAGATTAGAGTTAGGTCATAAGTTATTATAAATGTTAAAACACAAACAGGTGAGACAGAAACACTGAAGATCTCAAAGTTATTCAAATTTCATGAATCACTTTTTTAGTATACAATACAGTACAAAGACCTTCTCCCAAGTATTCTGTCTGAATCATTCCTCCTACGTTTGTTCTGCTGGAGGCCTGGTTTCCACTCGAGGATGTTTAATACTGTAGCTCAACAAACTGAAGACTTGTGAGCAAAATTTGACCCAAACATAATTTAAATAAAACAAAGACATGCAATGAGTTTGGTGTGTAAAAGCAGAGGATAAGACGTGCAAAAATCCAAACTAATCCTCCTGCAACTACACGCTTTGTTCCAGTCCGCCAGGTGCCTCTCACTCATATAGAAAAATAGATGAAAATAAGAATTCATAGTATACTATATTTGATTAAATTAACCACTTTGTACATAGATACAGAAAAGCCTGCATGTTACAGATCAGAGGTTAATGCTACACCTGGCACCTCCACTCTAGTGGCTTCCTATAGGTCCTAACACAGAGACACTTAAAATGATGAAATGCATTTTTTTATCACCATAATAAACATCAGTGGTGAAAGTGCAAAACATATCCTTCATTTTTTAAGATACTCAAAACCACAATCTGATGAGTTTTATCCATACTGGAATTTGACTAAATGAAATGCATAAACGGTTTTGTTCAGCTGAACCAAAATGACCACTTCTTTTAGAGAACGATATTTAGTCGTGCAGAAATGTTGATTTTGAAAAAATTATTAAGATTTCTGCTTCATTTTTTAAATTAAATCCAAGACAATAAATAAAAAAATGTGAAAACAATACCTGCTCCTTTTCTGTCACACTGGAAATAATAAAAAAAAATCCTAAAAATATCAAAAAATAACCAACACCACATGTTGCCTGTGTGTTTTTTTACCCTTAAAACCTTCCTCCTTTCATCTCCATCTTTCCATCTGTTTTAACCCATCATGTTCTGATGGCAGAAGGAAGGTTTGGCAAGAACCACTCAAAGGGTTCCAATAGTTTGAGATGACAGGAACTAAAGCAAACAGAAAGGAACCGCACATAGAACACTTACACATTTCACTACACTACTAAGGCACACACTCACAACAGTTACCAAGACAATAAATACATCCTCAACATCATAACAAGCGTTTCAGTCTTCAGTGCTGAGATCTGAGATGACTTCACGGGTTTGCTTTCACCCAAAAATCCAGTTGACCTGTAAACAGATGAGACCTGACGGGACAGATGGGTCCTAAAGCTGCAGCTAGACGTCTAATTTACATCATCTATGGCACAAATACTACAAATGCTTGCTTTATGATCTCTTATGTTTCTCTATGGATTGCTACTGATTTGACCAAAGTAATGATGAAAAATGAAGAAAAAAAACCCACTGACAGTCTGAACTTCAGCTTGAATGTGTATTTAACCCAATTACAAATGAAGTGAGGGGGGAGGGAAAAAAGAAAAATCAATGAACGAGAGGCAAAATGCAGCTCGAGGTGCTTTTAAAACCATAATCCAGTCTTGTCCATCATAGTCCTAACCTATCAACACAGCCATCCCATCTTTCTGTAGATCTTTTGTTCCTTTGACCTTCGTTTCCTTGCGACTCCCTTTGTGTTTATCCTGGAATGAAGGGGTAAAGAAATTAGGCCGAATCTTTTGCTGCTGCAGCTCCGTTTTTGTCCTCCACCTCTCCTCCTCCCCCCTTGTCTTTTTTCTTCCCCCCTTTCTTTTTCTCTTTCTCCTGCCTCTCCTTCTCTTTCTTGAGCCGCTCCTTCTCGGCCTTGTCTTTCTCCTTCTTTTCTTTCAGTTTTTTCTTCTCGTCTTCCTTTTCTTTCTTCTTGTCTTCTCTGTTTTTCTTCCTCTTCTTTCCATCTTCCTCTCCTGAAGCCGCTGGTGACGTTTCCTTCTGTGACTCCGGACACGGCTGCAGCGGGGCGTTGTTGGCAGTAGGAGAAGGGATGGTGGGAGTGATCTGCTCTGAAACGATCTTAGGGGAGGGGGCCAGCGTGTTGGGTGGTGGTGTATTCTGCACAGGAGCTGATGAAGCAGGCTGGCTCTGTGCTGAGGGGTCCTCTGCAGCTTGAGGGGGCTCAGGGGACGACCCAGCTGCACCCGCAGCCAGAGGACTTTGAACATGGGTTGCTGTTGGCTTCAGACCTGCGCTCGGAGGAATCGGCGGTTTCTGCTGTGGGCCTCGGCTTGAAATAGAGGTCACTGCAGGTGGAGAGTGGGGTGGAAGGCCCTCTACTCCAGAGGGCCCTGAAAAGGAGCCTTTTTTAGTTTGGGGGAAGAAAGGAGCCTTTGACTTACGGAAGCCAGGAAGTGAAAGAAGGCTGGAGGAAGCCCTGAGGGGTCCTGGAGGTGGGACTCCTGAACTTCCAAGGAAAGAGAGGCTGCCACCAGAGCTGATGGAGGCAGCGCGCCGCTTGTGCTCAAAGATATCTCTTGTACCGTGGAGGCGCCGGCCTGGCTGATGCGTCAGCTCCCCTCTAGACTCTCTCCATTTTCTCACCTGAATGCTACACTCCCTCTCGATGAGTGCCTCGGTCACTGGGAGCGTTATGACCTGGACATCAGGCAACAACGAAACAGACAGAGGAAGTGAAGAGTATTAGACTGGGTACTGGATGAAAAAGTGACTCATAACTCGTGTCTGTGAATAAAAACAGAAGCAAGATCTGTCTGTGTACAACGACCTTCACTGTTCAGAGACGAAAATCCTCACCTCCTGTACCAGTACGTCCTCTCGGATAGAATCAGGTGAGATGTTTCTGAGACGATCCATGGTCTCATACATGCCCTGAAGTTCTCGAAGTTTATCCACAGAGCCGAGCATCTGTCTCAGAAGCACCAGGCCCACGCGAAATACTATCTTGACCCCTAAACCCAGAGATGTAGAAGCAGATTTTTGTCAAACAATAACAAAAAGTATTCACTAGGGGAATAAATCAGAAAATTCAAACAGGCCTGAAGGCTCTTCGACAAGCAAAGTGGATGTTATGTATGACTACCTTCACAAAAGAACATGTCCCACACACGCAGGACACAGGACCAGGGTAACGTGCGTGAAAAGATGCACATGAACCACTCGGTCATGTAGAGAATGGGGTCTATCTTGAATTTCTTTAGGTGGCGATAAGCCATTGGACATGTACGCCGCAGGAGAGAGAAGAAGATCTCTCCATCCAGCTGAATCGCTTCCTAAAAGTTTAAAACTACATGTTAGTGAACACGAAAACCCCTCAGAATAACCCCCCTCGTGTTTATTGACTCACCAGTCCAGCGCTGTAGTAACCAGGAAGATACTTCTCACAAATCTGAACCAGGCACCAGAAAGCTTGCTGTGAAACAACCAAATTAAAATGGTTAATATTTACATAAACACTGCCTAACGATGACATAAGCGCCTAATATTCTATCTTTAGTTCAGGCTTTTTTTCCCCTTTCTTCCAAAACAATAAATAAAAGAGCAACTATTTTAGAACTTCCTATCACGAACAAGGAAATCACAAACCAGAGCACAGCTGACTCAGTGGTTATACATTAGGACTGGTTTGGTTGTGTTTAGAATGGAGTTTTTCCATATAACCCGCTTTTGTTTGTGTTAAACAGAAATCTTCTATTTATGAGTTGTGTTACGTTTTCTCACCCTGCCCACCCTCTTCTGCTGTGTCAGCGGAGTCGGAATAAAAAACATTGAGGATTTCTGAGTACAACGCATGTTTGGGGCTGAATGACCATAACTCATCTTCCTGTGGGTGCTTTGGTCAGGTTAGGTCTGTTGGAGGTTTCTTCCTGTTAAAGGGGAGTTTTCCTCTCCACTGTCGCTACATGCTTGCTTAGTATGGGGATTGCTGTAAAGTCTCTCACACAAGTCAGTGACTCGGTGCAATCTGCTGGGTTTACTTACATAAGTAACTGTTAACTAATTGGCATAATTAACTGAACTCAATTGGAATGTTTACTTTGTGAAGTGACTTGAGACGACTCTTGTCGTGATTTGGCGCTATAAAAATAAACTGAATTTAATGGACTCAGGCAAGAAGCTGGGGACACCCTGGACACGTCTCTAGTCCATTCCAGGGACACACAATCATTCACTCACACCTAATGACATTTAGAGTCATTAATCGGCCTTACATCCAGGTTTTTGGCCTGGGGAGGAAACCAGAGTACCTGGAGAAAACACACAGATTTGTGTAAAGAAGATGCTAACTCAATCCCTTACTTTGTTCTTTTTTATTAACACAGCGTAGTAAAAAGATGGTTTTTTTACCTTGCAGCTGACATGTTTTGGTTAGCGACTCTATCCTTCATCAGAGTTTGCCAGTGTTGGTAGCGTCACTTTCGTTTATCCACGTGCAGCAGAGGACGATGTCGCCCGCTACTGCCCGCGTCCTCCTTGCCGGCAGTAGAGGATGACACGTCCTCTGCTGCCCGTGAATAAACGCCACCAACACCGGCAAACTCTGATGAAGGATAGAGTCAATAGCCGAAACACGTCAGCTGCAAGGTAAAAAAAAACATCTTTTAACTAGTGTTAAAAAAAAGAACAAAGTAATGGATTAAGAAGTTACACCCAGAACGAATATACAAAAAAGAATGCTAACTCAATGCAGAGATGCTGCAGCTGGGATTTAATCCAGCAACCTTCTTACTGCGAGGAAACAGTGCAACCATGCAGCCCGTAAAGTAAGATGCCACTAGTAATTCTGATACACTTGCGGTAGCAGCATTTTACTGAAATCCAAAAATGGAGCAATAGTGGATGGTACTTGGTATAATATCTGGACTATTTAGAAAATTTGCAGAACTATATCATTTACCATGCAACCTGAAGAGAACCCCTCACCTCTGCAGGCATATGCATGAGCAGCACTGCAGCCACTGGAGCCTGGGCCTGGCAGTAGCCCTCGTCAGGCCGGTATACGGTGTAGGCCTTCAGGATTCGGTACAGATCCTGTTGTCTGCAGGGATAAGCATCAAAATTACCCAGTGGACAACATGAGACACTCTCAGTTAGTACGTGTGTCTAAACATAAATACAAAATTATAAACAACCATACTTGATTTCATCAAGTTCCTCTGTTGTTTCTGCATTACCATTGTCCAGAAAGCCCAGAGGTATTACTTTTCATCATATCATATTTACAAATGTGTGGGAGGTTTTACCCATGACCGCCACGGGCAGCAAACATCTCATGAAAGGGGAACTGCCTGTGAAGATCCTTCTCGATAATATCCAGCCATTTAGCCTCACCCGGCGCCCTCTCTAGTTCCTGAAGCGACAAATATGAAAGCACATTTCAGACGGATTCCTAGATATCGGTGGAGTCCATTTTTATTAATATAAATATCCATTCAAATGAATGATGCAGTAAAATTCATTGTGAAATTACAATAAAATTTTTAAAGAATCGATTAAACTCTAAAAAATGCAGAACAGCAATGATTCTGTTTTTTACATAAACAATGGATTGAAGGCCCAGCCGAGGCAGACGCTGATAGGGTGGATTACAGATCTCGATAAGAGGATTACAGCTTATTTGGTCTGCTCCTGCAGCCATTTAGAACCCTTAGAGCTAAGTTCGACCCACTCAACCCCAAATTCCTCCCAGAGTGGCCTCTACTTGCAGCCAGTTCACTAGAAATGTTGCAGCTCACTCGATGTTCCAAAGAAGTACAAAAGAATATTAAAGCAAGGAGGAAAAAACATCAGTATTTTTTGTTTAGTTTGTTTTGAACAGCTAAATTAGCAGTTGCTGAGTGAGACTCTAAAACATTACATCAAATTTCCCAGGATTGGCCTCAAGAAGCTCCTGGCTGTTGGACAACAGCTGCCAGGCTTTGGCTCTAAGAGAGGATGGAACCCCCTTCCTGCAGCGCAGCTTCACCTGCAACACAAATGCATTCAGCATTAGCAAACACCTCACGTTAGGCTAAAACAATCCAAGTCGATCTGGACTCAGTCAAGCACTTACAGTCTGGTTTTTAGGCAGACAGAAATGCTGCTTGGTGCATACCTTCATGAAGCGGTGTTTGATCCACTTATCCCAGTGACAGAACATATCGAGCCATTTCATCTCCCTCTGCCTGGCAACCTCAACTCGAACTTCCTTGTCACTGCAATCATAAAAGACTTCGTTACTGACATCATACTCCTGAAGCTTTAAATAATGCACTTGGAGAACCGCAATGACAACACAAAGGTATTATCTGACTTTCGCTCCAACTCAACATTGTGCTGAATTGTTCCGACAAAGAGGATTCTAAACAGAGGAGCAGAACTCTCGCCAAAACGGACGATAAATCAATAAAATCTTAATTATTTATCTGTCCAAGTGCAATTAGCTTGTCAGATAAACAGTCTGACAAAAATAGGAAGAAAGCTGATGGGTGTGTGTGTGTGGGTGGGTGATACTTCAGACACACACAGTCAGTACATACTGAGTCACAAAAGAGCTCTCAGCATTATCTGAGTCAGAGCAAGGGGAGTTAAAGGACAGACAGATATGTTTTAGAGCAGCAGAGAAAAGGGATTGGCACACAAGGATGATCTCTTCGGGTCAGGTCCTGTGACTTTATTTGATGTCTCAGAAAATGCGAATAGTGACCTAACTGATTTAAATTAAAACAAAACCCAACAGCCACACCTAACATGTACTCCAGAGAAAACACACAGAAAAACGACAGAACATCATCAGCAGTTTTGTCTGAAAACAGGGAGTGTGAGTGGTTAGTTGATGTTACATGACTTACCCTCCTTCGCTGTACTGGTTGCCACCCAGGAAGCCATATTTATCAGTGCGTTTAATAGTCAGGCCATTAATTTCCGAATCTGAGCCCACAGAGCTCCCGTCTTCTCCCAATCCAGACAGGGACTCAAACGTTCCTGACATCATGCTGGCTGACTCCAGATAGCTGAGGTTGTCCAAAGCTGGCTTTCGGTTGGGGTTTAGTAGGGGGATCGTTGGCTCGTGGACCAGAGGGACAGTAGGGCTTGATTGCCCAGCTCTGGTGGGTGTTGTGGGAGCATTGGGCTTTGGGGACAAAGGCGGAGGTCCAAGTTGAGGATTTTGTGCTTGTTTAAGGGGCTGAGGTTCATCCTCATCAGCTGCTGCTGTTGAAGGAGCAGGTGTGGGAGCAGGGTCTGCACTCAATTGGGTCTGACTCGCTGTAACTGGACCATCACCCATCACAGGGTTTGGATTATAGCTGACACCTTGGTTAGGGCCCGGATTTGGATCAGGAGACGGAGATGCCTGTAGCTCCGTTTTTTGAGCAGCACCTGCCTGCTCTGAGGTTTCAGCTTCAGTATTTGAGATTTCTGCAACAGCTTGGTCAGTGGTTACTGTCTTCTGCTTAATGACGTTCACTCCAGCCACTTTTTCGTTCTCCGATGACTCTTGTGTTTGAGAAGCAGCTATCTGTAACAAAGATTGTGGGGTGGTCTCAGAGGCAACTTTTGTCGGACTTCTAGTCTGGTTAGGAGTCAAGGGTGAACCTCCCGAGAATGTTGCATGAATGTTTCCAGTCAAAGCTTTGTCACTGTACAGGGAAGACTTGGGCACAGGTGTTTCTTTGATAGACTCAGAAGCAAGGTTGGTGGTAGCAGATAGCACTGATGCAGATGAAGCAAAGGGTGTTGTTGCATGAGAGTCCCCCAGTGGAGGGGGTGATGGAGACAAGGTGGACAGCTCAGCCATTGTTCCACTCTGATCTCTAATTTGCAAAGTGAGAAAAAAGTGTGAGTTTTATTAGAAAACAGTGAGGATGTTCATTCAGTCATAATAATGACAGAAATAAAAAAAATATGTTGAAAAATCTCTTAAAGTCATAAAAAGTAAGTAAAGTACTCTTAGATGATTTTGTCTGTGGATTGGCTTAATATAAATACATATAATTAAAAAGAGATCTAGGAAAATTTGAATATGTCAATTTGTTTATAAAACAATTATAAAACAAGAGGGGCTGCTCTAAAATGCAATATAATATAATATATTATAATATAACATAAATCTGCAGCTCTCAAATACTCCAAGGGAAATAAAAAGGTATGTTTGCAAAAGTAATTAGTTTAATCAGACTATTTATAATCAAGCTTTTTTACTAAAAAATCAACAGATAGAGGAAAATGATATACATACCTACATAAAAATACACATGTGTTCACAGTAAAAGAGGTCTGGCTATATTTACTCTTTTATGAGAGAATTATTTATCATATGGAAAAAATGCAATGTCTCTAACAAAAATACCTTTTCAATCATACAAAGAATCCAAACTTTACCAACCACTAAAATTCTTTAGTCAGAATTTAATACAAAAACGTGTTATTAAATGTCTGTGCATCAGCGTAAATCAACAAAGCCTGGGTGATCCAGTATTTTGCTGATAAAGCAGGTTCGTGTTTGTAGTGGTTGACCTGGGCGGCTATTCTGCTTCTGTAGCAGCGAAAAGCAAAACACTCTTTATCTTCATCATAGCTACAGGCCGAAGCGACTCAACTTCCCGATTCAGGACTAATGCTTCACTAATAGCAGATAGTTAACACCCTCATTGCCTGACAAGGCCCCGTCGGATGAGGCGTTCACGGCCTCTCCCTGCCCACTGGTCAACAACTTCATCTCCGCTTCTGAACTCACCAACAACCGGCGTGTCACTGCGATCCGTCCGCCTGGATAGCCAGGGGGTTCCTGTAGGCACGGGCCCCCGCCACAGCTCTGGTTCCGCAACCTCCTCTGTTTGATGAGAACGCGAAAGAGCGATAACAGGACAGGAACCGCTGAACGGGGTGAGCAGTTAAGAGCAAACGTCCTGCAATCGGTAAGCTAAGTTAGCTTATTTTAGCCTAATATTAGCATCAGCGATGTTAGTGTCCTGTTTTTGTTAGCCTAGCTAATGCCGTCTCGGTTAGATAAACGCACTTGCAGCAGTCATTCTCACCGAATCAAAACAAACTACTTAGAACAACATTTCATCCTGAATTGAAACGACTATTTGTCATTGTTTTATCCTAATAGCCGCATGAGCTCATCCAACGCGAACAGCTTGCATTTCCTACTGACAGCTACGTGCGCGCTCTCGTCACCCTTGCCTGGCACGCACACGTACAGTGTGGGATCCTCCCTTCCCTTCCATTCACATCTGCTCAACAACTTCTACAGTTCTGTTTTGTTGTTAGCCATTGTTTTACAGTAAACGCACAATGAGCGCGAGTTCTTTGATACATGTATGAAAACCTTGATCTTTATAATCAACCAAATAAAAGGAACAGTGCTTTTTTCAAGATTAAAACTTTGAAAAACTGAACATGCATAACGCAACATGATAATAAATAATTCTTTAGGGTGAAATTCTACATATAACCGCTAGATGGAGCAACTCTCCTGGTGAAAACGTTTCTATCTTTGCTGAGATAAACTGGAGTTTTTGGTTTGGTCTTATTTACAGGTCTTGAGAGGACATTACGTATATTGTTATATATGTTCTGGGATTAAGCAACTTTTACAAAAGAACAGAATAGATATTAACTGAAAACACATTTTTATCATCTAGCGTTTCCAGACATTACTTGAAGTCTGCTTGTTTTTATGTGTTTATGTTCCATGTATTATGTATATGCATGCATTATGTATATGCATGTAGCTATGTATTTTTATATTTTTATACTGTTGTTTACTGTTTTAATCTTTATTATGTTTTTGTGTTGTGCTTCAGCGCCTTGACCTCCCGTAATGGGTGTGGAAGGCGCTATATAAATAAAGCTTTGATTGATTAATAATTATAAAAACAACAACAATAAAACAGCAGCAGCAGCAGCAACAGCAGCAACAACAACAACAATAATAATAATAATAATAACACATGTAATAAGTAAAAAGTAGAGGTTAAAAAAGACCTTGCTAAAACAGAATAAAAAAACGCATTACAAGCTAGTTAAAATAACATTAAAAGTCGAAACATATTGCAAGATAATGGAAAGCTTTTGAGAATAACATGTCTTTAAGTGTTTTTTTAAAATAGAATAGAATATAAAATCCCTTCATTTTTATTCTCAGTGGGGAAATTTTGGTATCACAACAGCAAATACATTCACAACAGGAGCAGAAAGGAGATAAACAGAGAAAACAATAAGAAAACATACTGCAGAAAGATTTTAATTACTCAAGATTAAAAGAATCAAAAGAATGCATATATAAATATTTTAAGAAATAAAACATAAAATTCTGTGTGGAAAAAGATAGCAGAGTATTTGCATGGAATGGGAACATTAATGGAAAACTGTGCAAATGCAATAATGAATGGGTACAGGTAGAACGACAACAGCCAAATGTGCAAATCACAGAAGCAGCAGGGATGAAGGAATGCAAAAGAGATTGTGTAGGGGTTTTGTTGGGAGCAAATTCTAACAGCTGCTGAGAGGAAGGATCTATGATAACGTTCCTTCATGCACCTAGGATCTCTTCCTCTCTGCAGCAGACAAGCTGCTGCTCCAACAAATGGCTGATGCCACAGAGTCAAACGTTTTAGGAGCGCTGCATGCACTCCAAATTATCTTAGTCTCCTCAGCAGGTAGAGTCTGCTCTGACCCTTCCTGAAAAAGAGTATCAGTCTTCTGGCTCCAGTCCAATTTGTTGTACAGTTGAACACCCAGGCACCCATAAGAGTCCACAACCTCTATGTGCGTTCCCTGGGTGTTCACTGGTACCAAAGCAGAGGGCCTGTGTCTGCTGGAATCCACCACCAGCTCCTTTGTTTTCCCCGTGTTGATCAGGAGGTGGTTCTGCTCGCACATGTCCACAAAAGCCAGAGTCCTTTGTCTGTACTCTGAGTCATCGTCACCTGCTGATGCCGACCACGGCAGAATCATCAGAGAACTTTTGTGGGTGGCAGCTTGAGGAGGTAATGGAAAAATCTACGGCGTAGAGGGTGAACAGGAACAATGCCAGTACCAGTTCCCCAGGAAGCCTCGTACTGCTGATCAGCTTATTATTATTTGGTACTGCACCAGATGTTAAAATCACTTCTAATTTCTTTATACTTTATTAATTCTAAAAAGGAAACTTACCTGCAATCTCTTAACATGGTCTTGATGAATGGTTCTTCAGCCTTTCTGGAGGACTTTAAACATTTCTCGCTTGTTCTCTGTCCTGTTCCTCAGAAAACCTGGCAATACAGAGGATGAAAAAACGTGACAAGCCCAAAAATGTCCTCTATAGTGGATGAACAATAAATCAGGATGTGAAAGATTAGCTCTTTGGGAATCAACTTGTTGGTCCTGGAATACTATTTCATATCTGTCGCAATATTTGTATTTAAGACAAAAAACAAAAGGGAATGAAATACAGCTTTTTGAGTTGTCTGTTAGGTGTTGACTCAGTCTTGGCTCATATAATGAGTTTTGAAGTTTTATTATGTCTGAACAATTTAAAGAGCAGAGCTCCTGGGCTTAACAAAAACAAAGAACTGGGAATTCCCCCCTAAGAAAGACAACCTAAAATCCCTTCAAAACCTTAAAGAAATATTCCTCAAGAGCAATTCTAAAAGATTACAAGGAAGCAAATATAAATTCTTTAGGAAAGATGGAGAACTTGAGGGAATAAAAGCATCCCTGCATGTGTGACGTGTTTTTTCCTGGCATGAACATGGGCACCGTTGTTTGGTGATTGTTATGCTCTTCTTTCACAACTTTTTCCTACTCAAAAAATATATTTTGGCTACAGTTACTAGGGAATACTTCAGAAACAGGACATCCCCATGCATTACTTCATCAGTCTCTCACCATTATGTATGGAACCGTTGCTCTAGGAATCTAGAACAAACGTAACATTATCCAGCCGGTTCTTGGTGACAGGTTTCCACATGAGTATAAAGCGAGAAGGACTTGTTTGAGGAGTATGTACCCAATGGTGCTTGTTTCTATGGTAACCAGAGGTGGAGCAAAGAAAGAAAACATTGCAGCCAAAACAAAAACATTCTCAAATTTTCCAGGAGGAGTAGATGTTACTATAACAGTCACAGTGAAACATAAAAACACTCACTGGTAACAAAACCTGTACTGAAAACTGACAAAATTGTCCTAAGGAGTAATAGTCTTTATTTAAAACAGTGATTCTCAACTGGTGGGTCCCGACCCAGAAGTGGGTCGCAGACCCATTTTTAGTGGGTCGCGGTCCTTTACCAGGGCAAAATGCTATAAAAAATAATTACGCAGTTTTATTTTGAAGGGGACCGTTTTGTGCCGCGGTCTGTTCCCACTCCTCAACAGCAGGTGGTGATACAGTCAGGGAGTGCTAATTGCTTCCTGCACTTTTACAACACAAAGTAGGACACACATCTATCTAATGAGGGGCGGTTATTAAAACGGAGCTCACTGATGAACCATGTCAAAACGCATCATGTAATGTGACTGCATGCTGAAAACAGAAATTTGCAGAAGTAAGGGCCGAAATGGACTTGCTTTTTAACCTCGCGTTGGTGCAGGTTGCATATTTGCTCACATACTTGCTGCTGCACGGCACTGCATGTAGTACTGGAGGATTCTGCTAGGGGGCACAGAATAGAGAGCTGGGTTTGTGGGTACAACCAAAACAAACATGGCATCAATAGAAGAGATCGCCAACTGGTTAATTTTGAGATCACAGCAGAAAAAAGACAGCAGCGGTATCGTAGATAGTATGAAAAACATTGCTACGCTGTGCATTAAACAAGAAAAAAACAGAGATTGAAAAGAAACAAAAAGAACAAAACAAGGTGCTATGATGGTTCAGTGAATATCCTTAGCTATTTTTAACATTTATTTAAAGACAGTTTATGTCATTTGCACTTCATTATGTTTTTTGCACAAAAACACCAACTAACCCTATTTAAAATGGCTGATACAAAATTATTATTGCTGCCCCATGCCTTTAGTTTGTAGTTTGAAGTAGTTTTCTTGGTGTTTTTAACATATTCCATGAGTGGGTGGCTTGCTGAAAAGGAAAAGCTATACATTTGTTTTCTTCAAACTACTCAATTGTAGCACTTTTATTTCAAATTTGTACATGTAACTGCTCCTTCTGTTCAATGTGAAGTTTAAATGGAAGCATCTTTTCATTAAATACATTTGAGAAGTTGAAAATGTTTCCTCCAGTTGAGAATCGCTGATTTAAAAACACAATAAATGTTCATTTCCATTTATGATTGTTAAATATATATTTTATTAAAATAGCGTGATTCTTTTCAAACTTGTTTTTGCATTCTTTGACGAACAGATACAATATGTTAATTAACAGTCTCAGTTACATACTACATCAGTAAATGAATTAAAAAAATGCTAAAAAAAGAACAAATACAAAGTTTTTATGACACAAACTGCTCAAAAAGTGTGTAATACCAGAGCAGTAGGCAAGGTAAGGCAAGGCAGCTTTATTTATGTAACACATTTCATACGGAGGCAATTCAGTGTGCTTAACCTCCACCTCCACCAGTAGTAATGGGTTTTCTCTCCCACAGCCAGAACTTGTAGTGAAGATTATACAAACATAATGTTACGTTCCAAAAATCTCATAATGATAGATTTGACATCAGTTCTGTGCTCAAACTCATTCGTTAGTAGGAGCTAATATTAATTCAGACAGATCAACAAATCACTTCAGAAAAACATCAACAAAAAGAATTCTTCAGTCAGCTTCTGTATTGCAGTTTGATCCTTTGCAAACCACAAAGACTACAATTTGTAAATCATGTGCTTGAATATGTAAAAAAATGAATCCTTCTGTTTAATTTAATGAGTTATTTATTTGCAGAAATTGCATCTGAGTCTGCAGGGCAAGCCTGTTCACAGCACCTGGTACGAGTTGCTGTGGTTAGGATTACGTTAGGAGTCTTTTAAGTTCTCAGAAGAGAATGTGCTGATCCATTTCTGCGTGAACGCTAGACACTGATCCCAATCATAGAGGGGTCGGTACTGGAAATATCTCTGAGCTTTGTCTGTTTTCACTGTGAAGGTGGTACTGGCCACAGCCAGGGTGTACCGGTTCAGCAGCGGGGTGTAGTTGTATATCGGCCTCAGTATCCAGCGGAGAAAGTCGTTCAACATGGCCAGAAACCAAAGTATCACCGGGGGCATGCAAACCTTTCTGAAGTTGAATGCAGAGAGCAGCGTCATATTGAACTCCTCGTAGCTTTTGTAGGGTGAGTCGTCGTAGCAGAAGAAAGCTTCACCTCCAACTTTCTGAGGGTTGTCCCTAAGAGCCCGAGCTGCAAGTACATGCATCCATGCAACATTACCTAGAGACAGGAAAAAAGAAAAGGAGAATGTTAAACTGGGCGAAGGAAGAACTTGTATGAGGAAATGTTAGAATTGACCTGAATCCTTTCTTTGATGCCCTTTAAATTTAATTTGACATAGAAAATCTATGTCAAAGGAAACAAGCAGAAATGTACAGAATATCCTAAATACTGTGCTTTTCTACATGTTAACCTGAAGTTCTTTAATAACCAGCAGGGTTTACTGTATATCATGTTTTACTGTGAGCGATATCCAGTGCAAAACTCTTGAAAACCTCTTAAGTGATTGTGACAGAAGTGTCTTATGAAAGTTGAATGTGTTTTTTTGTTTGTTTTGCATCTACCACAAGTTGCTTTACTTGTTTTTTCCTTAGTTGCATTTTATTCAATTAACTTTGCTTTAAATGAAAACGAGATCTGAAGATGGATTCTTGAGCCATTTCCTAAAACTACTTTGCTTTATTTTAAAAAGTAGTTTACCTGCATATACTCTCCCATGTTCAATGTGGTTTGGGATGCCCCCGATAATCAAGCCTCCTCTTTCAGCTCCCAGTTTGTAGAAGTCTTTTATCAGCTGGTGTCCTTCTCCGTAGATCCCCGTTGGCCGCAGCGAGCAGGTGTATAAACACTTTCCACCCTTCACCTAGAGAACAGCCAAAACAAACAGTGAGGATTGGAAATATGGTAAAAGGCCAAAAAAATGGTAATAAAAAACCCAGTGAAAACCAATACTGAATGGGTCAACATTAAGATTTAATGGAATGTAATTGCAAACAGCAAACATGACACCACAGTAAGGCAGCTAAGGGGGGTGATCCAGATTTTCTGAACACGAGTTGCACAAGAAAAATCCCACCCAGTTTTTTTATGCTGAAACCCATTTATTAAATTGACAGCCGTAAAACGATCTGCTGCTTTTATATTTTTCTTCAGGTTTAGGGAACAAATGGTGCAAGATTATGAATATCAAAAGAAATATCAAGTAAAATACTTTTAAAAAATACTTAAAAAAAGAATCTTTGACCATGTCTGACATAAAATTTGCAGTTCAAATATGTCTCACTCAAAAATGTTGTCACTCAGTATTTGCAGCACAAGTAAACATAAAAAATCTATTTCTAGTCAAATTAGTATAGGAAACATCATACCGGGGTGCCATTAGCTTCCAGGACCAGATTCTCTGCCTTCGTCTTGCTTTTAGGATAAGCCATTGTGTGTTTCACCTGGTACGGCGTGTCTTCATTTCCTCTGTAAAAAAGGAATCCAAACATCAAACATCTACATACATATGCATCTGTATCAGTTACATTTTAAATCAACATTTCTCTCATCCAGATGGTTGCTACTGACAAGTTAGCAGCCTTGTTGTCAGAGAAAAACAAATTCGTTTCATGCATGGAAGCACTTGTGAAAACAAGCTGTTTTTTTTAATCTTCTACCTGTTTGACAAGATTCTGTTTAAAAGTCTATCCAACCACACCAACAGCAAGGAGAACCAGGAGACAGATGGAATGATAACAAAAAGTCAAGAGGATGAAAAACAGCTTTGATTTTTCCTTGCTTCCTTTAAAAGAGTTTTCTGATCCTCATTTCTTCTTCCAAAATAAGATACATCTCCAAAACCAGTAAACTCATTCCTTTACCATGACCTAATATTGTACTATTAACCAGGCCAGAATTGCAAAAATGTTGCTGTAGCAGTCTGTGCAAGGCTCCGCAAACACAATCATGCAAACTATCTGGAACAAAGAGAGATCTATGACATCATATCGATTCGCCACAGCAGATTTGCTCTTTTTGATAGGATTACATATTATTTAAACAGAACTCCCTTTTGATTAGTCCTTTATTTAACCAGGTGAAAACCTATTTAGGTGTCAAATCTCATTTCCAGGAGTGACCTGCTCCAGGAAGTTGGCACAAGAACATCAAAGACATAATCACACGTTACAACAAAAGAACTCCGACAGACAAAATGCAAAGGTGTGTAAAGCAGTTACAAAGTCACATTTGCCCAGAGAGTCGTTGCCTCAGTCTTTCAAAAGTGTTTTGAATTGACTTAAAGAAATCTGATTTGCAATCTTTAATTCCTTCTGAAAGTTATTCCAAGATCCGAGGAGCAACTAAAGTAAAAGCTCTTTTACCCATTTCTGTTCCGATTCTAGGAATCGACATTTGAAGGACAGCACTAGAACACAGACCGTGACTGCTTTGACCATTGTACAAATACAGACTCAGATAAGGAGTCACACCAAGGAGAGACTTTTAGAGAAAAGACATCCAATGAGTAAATCTATACAGAGGTGACCAGAACCAGTAATAAAACACAGATACACTAGATCCAGTTTCTTCAGCTATTTATCAGGTGCAGTCAAATACAGCAAAGCTGCATATTCTAACAAATGTAGAGCTGTTGCACAGATTAAGGGTTTCCTCGCCTTCAGAGATAATCATAATTTATTCCGATAAAAGAACCCTAGTTTCAGATTTTTGATGAGGTTTTCTCTATCCACTTCTGGTTCTGATTGATTGTAGTACCCAAATATTTATTACAATTTTTGGAAGTTTGGGAGTGATTTTCTTAATATTTGAGTGTAACATGCATTTGGATTTTTTCAGCATTCAGTACCAATTTTAGATTGGTCAAATGAGACTGCAGTACCTCAAAAGCTGCCTGTAGAAATGTCAGAGTTTGAGTAACGGTGGGTGGTAACTGTAAATAACAGTGTCATCTGCATACAATGATGAGCAGCATTTGAAACCTGATCACTGATGTTGTTGACATAAATAGTGAAAAAAAAAGGTCTACGTATGGAGCCCTGGAGTACACCTTGACACCAGGAGGAAGAGGGAGAGCCGTCTAGATGAGCACAATGTGTTCTAGTTGATAAATAATTCACCAACCAGTTAACAGCACAGTTGGACAGGCCAATGTTACGAAGTCTATCTACCAAGATTGCATGATCCATGGAGTCGAAAGCCTTTGATAGGTCAGTAAATAACGCAGCACAATAGTTTAATGTTTGAGGCTGCAATTATATAATTTCTACATTTTTAGCAGCACTAATGGTGCTGTGCTGTTTACGAAAGCACGGCTGAAGCTCCATGCCAATTCTGAATCATTTATAAGGTAGAATTCGCCACAGTCAAAGCCTCATAAGTCATGAAAATTTTTTTTAAGACAATTTGAAAATTATTTGCTGTTCTTTTATAGGAGGTGTAGCTTGTCTGATAATTGCAACAATCAGGGTCCAGGCTGTAAGTGATGGAAGGCTAGGCTAAGGCTAGCAGGGATCCAGGCTCTACCTCAGACTAGTATGTTGCAGTGAATGCAATGATCGCAGTCATTTATATCGGTACAAGACAGTGCTATTATTGAATGCAGATGTGATAAGTGGACTCATAGTGCAGGAAAGGATTTAAAAGAAACCTAATGTTTGCTGAGAACTAGCAAGAGAACGTGATTTTGTTTTAACTTCATATTTTTATCAGTAACAGTAAAAAAAAAAAAAAAAAAAAAAAAAACGTGATTGTATTTAAATCTCACCATCAAAGAACACGGTGTCTTTCATCTGCACCAGAGGATCAGATAATGGAGGCTCGACTGATTCCATTTTCAGTTCTACTTTTTTCTTTTTGTGCCTACACGGACACTCTGCTCATATCATCTGCCTATTTATATAGGTAGCATTAAAAAGACATGAGAAAAGTTAAAATAATTCAATTTTTAAGTAATCCTCAGATGGGAAGTGGTTTACATCTTAAAACATATCAAAATAACTTTGGTCTATCTTGAAGTTAAATCTTGACGTCAACAGAACAAAACGCAATCTGGCACAAACATCTGATTCTGTTTGTCATCTCAGCCCGACTTGCAAAAGTTGTTTAGCAATTAAACCAAAGCGTAGAAGCGATCCGATGTACTGATGCACTTGTCTGTGTGGGCCACAGCCTTCCTTTAAGAGCTTGACTCATCATTGTGTCTCAGCTCTGGGGTTTGTATTTTTATGTGTTCATGTGATTTAGTTGCTTTTACTTCCATAAATAATGTGCAGAGTCAGCAAACGTGAGCTGCTGCTGATACAAAATCAGGCTAAGCTATAATCTTGTGTTCTGTCAAGATGAGCTTCAAAGACGTGGTGTTTAACTGAAAACAGTCACACGGTGAACAGAGTCCTACTCATTATAAGTAATGCCTTTTGAAAAGAGCAACAGGAGTGTTGAAGTGGTTTTAAGTGTGAGGTGTGTTTGAAGTGAAAGAAAAACAGGCTATAAAAACATTCTCCAGCAATGCAGAGAGAATGAAAGAGACCGACTCTAGATGCAGCTACCTTTAACTGCATTGATTTTCTCTTTAAATTTGTTTTGTCAAATGGATTTAAGAACTTTTTAAGTTAGTAGCATTTCATGCTTCCACAGGAAAAGCATCCAAGCCAAAGCCTTTCTTACAGTAGACGTCTAAATTAGGATCATGAGGGTTTTGTTTGGAGAGCTTTGTGACAACCACCCTCTTGGTTAGCAGAAAAATAAGAATGTAGAGTTGGACAGAATTCACACACACATAAACACAGAATAGTGTTTTATCTTCGTTTTACCTCTTAAAGTGATCTCCGTTGCTGTTTGGTCCGATCACTTCCATGCTGCTGGTGTAGACGAGGCGCTCAACACCACATTCCACGCACGCATTGATCACATTCTCCGTTCCTGAGAGGACAGAACGTTTTCTTATGAAAATCGATTTGAAAGAGCAGACTTTATTATTAGGGGACAGGTGTTTTCCTTCCAAAGCCACATGGAGGAGTTTTACTGAGACGAGCGCCATCTGTCTTTTTATGGTTTGGTGAAATAAAACAAAGTTTAAAATACTTTTGAAACAGTCCAAGTTTTGAGAGTCAAATAAACACACTGTTATATACTGACTTGGATGTGTTCACCTGACTAACTTAATTGGGTGCATGAAGATAATCCTAACATATCTACCAAAAACAAATGATGCATTGCATCCATGTGTGATCCATTAGGTTAATGAGAAACATATTATTCCTTTACTCTGAATAAATCTGGACTTTATTATCAACAGTGGACAGGCACTGGAACAAAATGTGGCCTTGCAAACTGGAAAAGATGAACGATCCCACTTGTGACACTGAATGCTTTCACAATGCTTTCCACAACCACTTGACTTGCAGCAGCTTGAGGTTGGACATGCTCCAAAGTTACATTTGGTCTAGTTTTGCAAAGACTTAATTAAAGTGCAGTGGAGGCTGTTGCAAGAACAATAAACCATGGTTTACTGTTAAACTTCTGGGACGTCTGTGCCAATCAACCGCAGACATTTCAAGACGTCATTTTGGAGAACTTCAGCAAGAATGTCAAAATATCTAAAGGAACAAATGTGGTAAGGTGTCCCGCAATGGTCAGGGTTCAGGTTGGGAGGTTTCAGCAAAGAAAAGGCTGAAGCTTTAACCACCTAGAACCTGCAGAAGGTTAATGTTTTACCAGTATACCAGGTTACCACTCATTTACAGAAAACAGAGCCATCGACACGTCTGTTTTTAAAGTAGGAGAAAATCTGAACGAAAGCCTGAGGTTTAGGCTCCAAAACGGAAGAAAAAGGTTAAGTGACAAAATAAGATTCTGACAGGAAAACCCACTGAGACCAGACGGAAAGTTTTCACATTCTTGAAATGTTTGTAAGAGACCAGACTGAACCTCCTTTACTAAAGCAAACCAGTTCAGGACCAAAGGCCTCGCTGGTGTCTACACAGGGCTGGAAAAGGATCAACATACGCACAAAGGGGGGTTTGTTGTAATTCGTTTCCATGAAGGCTGATTGACTGATTGAAAGGCAAATATCAGATTTTGCTCACAAACAAAAGTGTCTTTTGTTGAATCACTTTCACTGCCGAACCTCACCAAGCACAACGAGCATAAATCCAAACTAACAAAACACTACGGCCCTTTTGTTCGTGTTTAATGTGGCTTCTTCAGTTTGAACTCAGAGCAGATTCACTGAATTAAAAACACAATAACTATGATAGGATTGTTTCCTCACAACTGATTTGAATGTCATGGCCAGAAGCATCTTTGAAACTCAGACAACAAAACTGCAGTATTTCCTGGACACATGCTTTTCCCTAAGAGAATGCTGCTGCATGTGATGCAAAATATTGTTTGATTCTCATTATCAGCGTCTGCTCCAGACACACGGAAGAATCGTTGTTTGCTTTGGTTCACTCATGGAATTTGGAACATCAGCTTTCTGCAGAACACATCAGTGGATGTGTCAGGATTAATAAATGGGGGGTGTTTAAAGCTCACTGCACTAAAATGTCTCTACACATAAACTGTATGAAGCTTTTGTCCAAACTGGATCCATCTCATTGGTCAGATTTTGCATTTTAGTTTTTAAAGCTCATAATCACAACCACAGACATTCTACAACTCTTCCTCTGAGGTAGTCACCCATTTAAAAACACTCTGCAGGGACAAATCATGTATACTAAACATGCTTAAACCTGACTTCATTTGCAGATGACTGCATTCATTGTTAGAGCTGTGGCAGCATGTATGGTAGCACGATCATGGCTACGTTCTTGAGTTAGGAGGTCATGCTCACAAATGCTAAGTGGTTCACTTGGGCTTTCCTGAGCTACGTGATCTGATTAGAGGCCAGACTATTTCAAGCACTGTGACACAAGAGCTTCACAGACATCCACATCAAAGAATCAATGCAAAGATCCGTGGTTTCTTTCAGGCACCCTGCCATGCATGGTTTGAATGTTTCCAGCCTCAGCCTGCCTAATTTTAGCTCCCTTTTTCTTTGTAAACATCTGGGGAAATAATGACTAGATGTCGAGTTAATTAATTGCGCAGAATTAGGTGTGTCCGAAAAATGGCGCATCATAAATTGGTGACACTGTGTGACTTGAGTGGCACACACACACACACACACACACACACACACACACACACACGACTAAACAGTTTTTACACTTATTCATCTTAAATGTTAGTAAACGTGGTAACACTTTACAATAAGAGTCACTTTATTAACGTTACTTAGTGCATTATTAAGCTTCAATAAACTATTAAACTATCCTAACCTTAAGGACACTTAATGGTTAACAATATTGGGAATGTTAATAAAGGGATCTTTTGTTTAATCATTCTTAATAATGCACTAAGTAACGTTAATAAAGAGACTCTTACTGTAAAGTGTTAGCATAAATATTAGTTTACAATTTTTAAAGCTAAACCCGGCCCTTCTTTGGAAACCACCCAAAGGCATACATTTCCTCTGCCCTTGTGGCTTGTCTGTGGAAAACACTGCACGTCCTTCATCATTCATTTCCTGTCAGTACACTTTTCCTGTTATCATTCAGACCCCAACACACACCTGTTACGTTGACTGAGTAGATGATGGTTTCCGGGACTTTGTGCCAAACATCAACCAAGCTGGCAGAGTGGATGACAACATCTGCTCCACGGGTGGCTTCCAGCACGCTGCTGTAGTCTGTGATGTCTCCTTGAGTGACAACCACTTTGGTCCTCTCTGTGTGAGAAACAAACCCAGAACCCCGTTATTAGTGGATGTGATGAAACACTGCTTTCCTCACAATTCTGGGGGTGGAAGGACAAATATTTAGTCTGCAGTTTGTAAATGAACCCTGGGTGACTTCCTTATTTTGCTTCTTTTGTAATTATGGGTCTTTGGTTTTTCCCAGAATGCATTTCTTCACTGGATTACAAGTTAGCGTATGCCTTAGCTTATTTAAAATTACTTCATAAAAACGAGTAAAACAAGAAAAAGGTGTGTTTGTCAAACTCAGTTCATTTAAAAGGGAAATCAAAAGGTACATTTTTGCAAAAAATCATGTTTATTAGATTGCTCTTAGAAATTTCTGCACGTATTTGAATCATTTCATGGTTTTCTGGCACATAAGCCAGTCGACGTGGACATTTTCAGTTGGATCCCATTATCATTTCGAAGGTCTTGAACCTTCAGCTTATCTCAGCATTCCTGCTCGTCCTTGAAATGCTGATATCCTGTGCTGCTCACGCAGAGAACAAAAGAACTCTGGACTTTTAAACATTAGCTTTGAGTCTGTTGCAATAGACACTTCTAAATTCCAGATTACTCATTATAATTTATTCAAGCTACCATCAAAGTATAAAAACTATCCAGGTCAACTTCTCATTTTTCTGCCCTGTGAGGGCGAGGCGGGGTCTGCTGATATCTGGAAGCTCTGAAACAGCAGATATCTGCAGCTTCAGCTACAATAAACCAGCTAAACAAAAGGATTTTTCAGTTGTGGTTGGGGCATTCCTTTCACCCAAATGAAAAGGCTCCAAAATGAACTGAATTCAAGTTACACAATTTAAAAACAACAAATGCATGCCTGAAGAAGACAACACACACAAAAAAAGATCATGTAAATGAATGGGTTTTCTCTTCTAGGGAGTAAAAATCAAACATTTCAGGAACAGCAATTAAAAACACTTGTTGCAGCTGTTTGATCAGTTTAAAACAACACATGAAGTGAGGGTGACCATCCTGGTTTCACTAGGCAGAACTGGGGGTGGACCCTTAGAATAGAGTTAAGATCAGACTTGATTAAGTAACGATTTAAATAAATAGGTCACATTTAACTATTTATTAAAGTTTCAAAATCACTTCAACATTATAACAGAAACTAACTCACTAAAATGGTTTTATTGTTATAAATGATGAGAACTGCAGCCCGATCAAACACAACTAACAAACAAATCCGGTTCAAATTCCCATCCCAGAGGGACACTTGATAATAAAGCTCGTTGTGTCTTTCCTCTTTAAATATTTAAAACCACCGCGGAGACTCTTTAACATAACCCCCTCAGAGCGCTCTTACCTGTTCCGAGTCCATTTAAATCGGGATCGACGTGCTTGTCAAACACTCGAATCTCTGCCAGGTCGTCGTCCTTCTTCAGCAAAACGTTCAATAGATGCTTTCCGAGAAAACCGCAACCTCCGGTGATCAGATAAACGAGACCTCTACGGGTTTCAGACATGCTGACAGCCTCCGGTGAGCCTGTCTACTGAGCGAGTGCGATTAGAGCAGCAGAGGAGCGTTCTTTTTATGTCGGTCCTGGAGGCGGAGTCACAGGTTGGTGTGTTGTTGCCATAGAGAATTCGGTGTACCATCATTTACAGTTAATCGATTACTCAAAAACCCGCTTTATATATATATATATATATATATATATATATATATATATATATATATATATATATATATATATATATATATATTTGGGGTGGGAATTTAACACGTTAATTATGAATAATTAATTAGAAATAAAATAATGCGTTAAAAAAAATTAACGCATTTATCCCTTTAGAGGGGGATGTTGAAATTTAGCAGCACAATCCATGCCCTAATTATCAATATAGTCACGCTGCACCTCTAAAGAAAGCTCAGAACCGTGGCTACAAGACCATATTATGTTATGTGCGCCAAACACAACTAGAACTACAATCAAATGAGTGATCAGAAATCCCTCTTCATGTGTTTTTGCCTTCATTTCTGTCTCTAATGATGCTAAATTAAATCAAATTGCACACACATTCCATCAACCCATTATTATTATTATTATTTTAAAGACAATACCATTATCAAAATGTACTTAAAACAGTATTGTACTTTTAGGTCTGTCCTATTTTTGCCAGTGATACACATATATATTGTTTCTCCTGTTTTGAATTGAAATACAATTTAAAGAGCTTGTGTTTACAATAATAATGTCAATGACTATGGTTTGACTCTCTGTCTCATTATTTTTAATTTTAAAAAATGGCTTTCGGGGCAAATGTTCTTGAACGATTAAAATGCGATTAATCAAGATTAATTAATTACAAAGCCTCTAATTAATTAGAATAATTTTTTTAATTGAGTCCCACCCCTAGCTCCCATTTTTCATGGGCTGAACTCAAACATCTGAAACTTTATCCACATGCACAAAACACCCATGACTCACACATATTGTTGTGAAATCTGTCTACATGTGTTAGTGAGCACTTTTCCTTTACCAAGATAATCCATCCCACCACCTCACAGGTGTGGCATATCAAGGGGCTGAATAAACAGCATGAATAATGTCCAGGTGTGCCTAGACTGCCCACAATAAAAGGCCACCCTGAAATGTGCAGTTTCATCAAACAGCACAATGCCACAGATGTCGTAACCTTTGAGGGAGCGTGCAATTGGCATGCTGACTGCAGGAATGTCTACCTGTCTACCCACTTGAGATGATTTCCAGAAATTGCAATGAAATTAAAAAACAAATGCTGAATCTATGTTTCTAGCATGATTGTTACAAAAGCTCAACCAGAATGGTCACACATGGATATAAGTGAATATGAGCTGAAGTGGTTTTCCTATGCTGTTAATTATTTAGCTTTTTAAGCATGTTCGTATTGCAAAGAAATAAACAAAAAACCATTTAGGCCTGCTGTTCAATATAATCAAAACGTCCCTGAAATATAGTCAGATCATACTGACCTTTAGTGGCAAAAATAAAGAAACAAGTTTCTCATGCGCACGAGACACTACGGTCTTCTCATGATAAACTATACTATCTGATGCTCATGTGAAACCTTTTTTTCTTTTTTAAACCCATGTCCCTGTAGAGGCTCAGTAACAATGTCAGGGACGTTGGAATTGAATCCTTCATTCAGAGGAAGGAAGAAGAGTCGAATGTTAGTCATCTGTTTAACAGTCACTTAAAAAGAAAGGATGTGATGCTGTTAAACAGTGTCGGTACAAAAATATTTAGATGTTTTATAATTTTAGTTCAGCATCTTGCAGCATGCAAGATGCTGAACTAAAATTGAGGTTTGGTCAACAGTATGAACTTGTTTATAAGTTAGAGTTTAGAAGTAAAATAAAAAAAACTTTAAACCTACAATTTAGCTCAGTCAGCAGCAAACACGAGTAACGCAAGTTTAGTTTGCGCAACTCATGAGTAAATTTGACATCTCACGTGAAACAAAAATGCGACTTTTTACGTAATCACACGAACAATTCCTGTTAGCTGAAACCTGCTCATTAGTGGAAATTTGCAGTTGTAATACAAAAACATAATGACCTGCTTTTGTGACTCAAGAGGAAAATCTAAAAAAGTACAAAGCATCATTTCCAGGTCACGGCTGCAGTTTCCTTCTGGTAAAAACAGCTTAGAATACCCAGTGTAGCTTTTAGAACATAAAACCACACAAAAGTAGGGGTTTCCCAGCCGAGGTCAATGTCTGCACTCCGAGCTTTACCAACTTCTCCCATCCTCATAATTAAAAAAAAATCAGACTTCCATGTTTCTGTGGAAATACTGCAGACGGCATACTGGTTTCTGCTGCACAACCTCCTGTGGAGGGTAAACCTTCACATAGTCATTCTCCAAACCGTTTACCTGCAGTGGTACACAAACACAGAAAAAGCATCAAGAAACATTAAAATGATTTTTATTTAAAAAATATTTTTAATGCACCATTAATAAAGGGTCCAACGCATTAATACAAGAGAAATATTGCAAATAATATTAAAATCATCAAATTAAGAGGAAAAAAAACAATAAAAAATAAATGAATGAAAGGTATGTACAGGTTTCCTTCTCATGGGGAGAGGAAAAGGAACAATATATTTACAGCTTGGAATCAGTGTGTTTCTACAAGAAACAAACACCTCTACATTATATACAAAGATTTTTTCTTTCATGTTTTTATCCTGTAGTAAATAGGGTTGGTTTGTACGGAAAGGCTGTCATATCAACAAGCATTATATTACACATATTTACTGGTTGGGAGGGAACAAAAAAAAAAGGGAGTCTAGTTTAAATCTTTAACACCAAAATAAACTTTGGACGGCCAGAGCCATTTGAACACAGGAACGACACAAAGGTCACAGACATCCACGTGTCTGAAGCAACCACGAACCAGCTGAGCCATGCGACTTCAGTCAGGCACCTTACACCCGTCTACACCCCAAACTCAGCCAAAGATTTGTTTATCAGAATTGATCTTTTAGGAAATGGTTTTATGGGACTTGTGGGTTTACACACTCAGATTAAATAAATACTAATGCATCCTGTTTAGGACAGAAAAACAAACAAATAAAAAAAACCCAATACACTTTTGAAGATATATGACCATATCAAGCAAGTATGCCTTGTGAAAACATGTGTGGAACACAGGATAAACAGCTTTAACTTTGATCACATAGTTTTACTAGGATCTGCAATAGTCTGGATGTAGACTTTACTGGAAAAAATAACTAGAGAATGGAGTTAACGTGTGGAACAGATGCCTGACCTTTTTCTTGTTGATTCCAGAACTAAACAGATATAAAGGCAGGATTAACTACACATAACAACGTCATACTAAACAAAGACAACGGCCATAGAGCCAACGTTGTTATTCATACTTGTTTTTGTAATTTGAGTGACTAATCCAGTAAAGGGCGGGGTATGCCAAAACAGCAGGGCTAACAGAAACCATGGTGTTGCTGAAAAAGGTTTCAGCACAGATTCATTTAATGTTATAGTAGGATAGAATGGTAACTAGGGGAGCTGAAATCCTGCCTCCACCATTGCTTTGTCAAATACACAAACACATTTCTGAGGATGTGCACAAACGCGGTTGTTAAGGAATGCAGGATGCTCTAGATTACCTGTGTTATAAACATCCACAAGCTTGATTTAAAAAAAGGAAACAAAAAAGCTGTTTTCTGTTGTGCTGACCAGGCGGTAACAATAAGCCATCGTATTAAAAAAAAAAAAAAAAAACACTTTTCTGACATGAGGTTGCAGCAAATTAAAAGATTAACAAACACTGGGGAGAGGACAACGGTTCAGTAGAGCTGGTGAATCACAGAGCCACTGAGGACAGTCGATGAGTACACTAAAGGTCATTTCAGTGTTAGATGCTTGCATCTAATGCACCAAAGTAACAATAGCATGAATTAGGAGCAAGGATTTCATTCTAAGATATAACATAAAAACGTTCAAAACAACCTTCACTCTTTTAAATTTTGCGTAATTGACAGAAGTTTGTCATTTTAAAATTGCACCCTTAACAAGAGCTTTTAAAAACCCTGAATTATTCTGGTATATCTGTGCGTTTGTGCAGAGGTCTACAGTCAGGTTGGGTTTAAGAGGGATTTGACACTGTGGCACTGAGCCCAGGCTATAGAAAATGTAATCAGACCCACACATGAACATGAAACACCTGTGTGCTATCATTGTCCTCTGTTCAATTGATGTTGGCGTGGAAATAGAAAAACCTTTGATGCCTAGGTTCAAGGGAGAGCTTGCTTGGGAAAAGTTATCCATTCAAATCCTACAATACTGCCACAAAGAGGTCAAGGCTGAGGGCCTCCTCGAATGGTAATATACCAAAAAAGAAAACAACAAAAGAACCCACAAACCCATCACACAGTGGCATACAGAACAGCCCAGTCAATGAAGAGTGTGTAAAAAGTGCAAGTGTGTGCGCGACACTGTTTCCTACTTATTGTGGGGACCACCGAGGCCATCCGGTAGAGAACTGAGGAATTAGGGGTCTAAAAAGGGTGAAATGGTGAGGAATCCAGGTCCGGTCGGCCACTGGCAAGTAAGAAACAGAAGTGCTTTCACTAGTTGAGTGTCCCACGACAGTTCTCTGTTCCACACAGACACGGGATCTTGTTCTCTTCCAGAGGGAATTTATAATCATAGGTGATTTCTTCATTGACTGCGATAGGCTGCTTTGAGTAGATCACGATCTTCTTCTGGGACTCTATGGTGATAACCTTGGCATAGCAGTTTGGCTAAAATAAGAGAGAGAAGGGAACATTTATAGGAAAAAAAACTCCAGAGATACCATTAAAGCCATCATTCTGAACTAAAACATTTGAGTGTGGACGGAGTGTGTTTAGACTCACAGTGCAGCAGTGGTTGATGAATCGGGCCAGGTTGCCACACTTGGTAGCGTCTATTATTGTGTCGTGGTCCACTCTGAACAAGTAGCTGCTCCCGATGCCCTGCTGTGCGTACCGCTTTTCTCGATTGTCAGCCACCATCTGGATGAAACATTGACTCAACCCTTCATTACTGAGACTAGAGACCGACAACACACTAGAAACACTTCACAGAACCTGAAGAGTTTTAACAGAACAAAAGAAGTCATACCTGTCTGATGTTTTGACCAACATACTCAATAACCATCTCATCAGCAGCAATGGGCTCCATGGCGAACAATCCCCACTCGTGGATTCTACTGCGTCCAAAACGAAGCTTCTTCTTTCGGAACTGTGCAAAGAACAACGTGACTCAATTTAACAACTGCCTTGAAAAATAAAAAAAGGCTACATAACACACATGAATATATATTACTTGTAATTATTACTCTGAAGGAAAGATAGAGCTTTATTTTACTTCCAAAGGAATGTTTCGCTGTATTATAAAACCAAAGAGTAGGAGCCAAAACAAATCTGAGACAAAAGCACAATAAGGATTTTCTTGAGTAACTGTATAAAAAAACTGAGAAAGTGTTTTAACACACACCCATTCACTAGAATAATAAAGTACCATACATGTCAATTTATATAATAATAACAAAAAAATTCAGGAATGTTTTCTGTCCACTCCCTGTCTCTTTACTCATTACATTCTCCAAGTAAAATGTTCCCCACCCAAAAACTGGATGGGTGTTACCAGTAAAAAACAGAAGTTCAGTTTTGTATGACGTTTTAACATGCATGAATAACTTCCACTTTGAGTTTAATTTTACATGTTACCTCTGCAAACAGCTTGTTAGTTTAAGGAACAGAGGTCATTTAAACGTTAGCAAAGACATCTTATCAAAGCTTTACATCATTAAGGATGGCATGTCAGAAAATGCAAGTGTGCTTGTAATGGAATGGCTGCACAAATTACAACATCTGAAATGAATACCACAGCTGTCATACCTTAAGCTGGTTGAGTTTAAGTAGGTCAGAGTCCATGACAGCTGTGGCTCCAATGACGGTGAGGATGCGACGTTGCTCTGAACGCCTCTCTGATAGCACACGGTTAACTCCCTGAAGAGAAAAATACACACAAGAGCTTCAGACAAGGCCACAGCAACATTATCACTTCATCACATGACCTTGAATTACAGAGCAGCAAAGCAGAGATGCACTTTGGCCTGTTTTTAATCAAGTCATCCTAGTGTGGTTGAAGTTCATTTAGAAACCAATGACTGAAAGAAGACAGGAAGTGCCATAATCATAGTGGAAGTTACTAGTGGGATTCTAGACCACATTTAGTGACAGAGACAAACATGTTTAAAAAAAAAATGCAAAACTAACACCACGTCACCAACTTACGATATATTTTTTAAATAATTTATTTTTATTTTTTGTTCTTGTGAGTTTTATTTTGAGAGGCACTATATAAAAAAATCATTTCTTATTCTTCAGTTTGCAGAACATCAATAAAAAGCACAAGAATAAGAAGAATTTTGCTTTTTGTTGGCATCATGGCAGAGCCTGGAAGTAAAAATAAGAGAGTAATGTCTTGGGAGGCAAAGCCAAGAGCTAAACCAGAGTGAACATCAGCGTGGCTTACACTCATTTGAGGGAGTTAAAGGAAGCTAAAAAAAAATCATGGACCTGGCTTTGTTGCTTTCGACAACAAAAAAATGGCAGTAACGAAAATCTAATCAGAAAACGGAAGAGATGGGAGAACAGAAAAAAGAACCAAATCAAATCAAATCAAATCAAACTTTATTTATAAAGCGCTTTTCCAACTCAAAGTGCAACTTAAAGTTCTTTACAGGTTAAAATGACCCTATATAACCCTCATTCCCATTCCTCCCACACCATTTTAAAAGCATTGGCATATTCATTACAACCCCCACACCCCACCCACCCACCCACACACCAATCAGCAAATGGAACAGGCGGGACTAGATGAGAAAAGAATTAAAGTCCGGAGCCAGCCGCTGTTTAAACAAGCTACTGGGTTTGCTGGAGATGAACCAAACACGCGGAGCGGCACATCTGGTGGTTTTCGTGGCGCTGCTGCGGCCGATGTTATCAGCGTTTGGTGTTCTAGTGGTGTTTTTGTGAAGAAAAAAAGATTCAGGCAGCCCACATTGGTAAATTAGTCTAAGGAAAACTCTAATAATACACCTGAAAACATTTCTTACCTTTAGTTTACTTGCTCGCAATATCAGAGTAACACTTTTTAATGTTTTGATGGTATGATGTCATTCCCTGTCCTGTTTACAAATATTACTTCACATTATACAGATTTGTCTACTTTATTAATACTGAGAGACAAATTTGGTATTTTCCATTAACTATTGCTATTAAAACAATTACAAACATAGTTTTATTGATCCAAAGTGTGAAATGTGAGTTTTTCATATTTCAAGTAGGTGTCGTTAACATTTCCTTTACAGACGTTGAAAATTATTGCATCAGAAGAAAAATAAATATATTTTAGTCGACTAAAATGAGAATAAAATTAAAACAAATTGGACGACTAAATCGTGACTAAAGTTCAAAAGATTTTTAGTCAGATGACAAAGACTAAAACTAAATTACAATTTCTTGTCCAAATTAACACTGCTGGTTACCAACATTATGTGGAATCACCGATTTGTGTTTTACAAATAGAACATCCTGAAGAGCTGAGAGCCTTTGAATAAACACATTGGTGGCGTCACAAAGGTGCAGGAGAACAAGTGAGACATGGGTGTGATGATAGAATAAATCTTAGTTTGGGCAAAGTCTGCAACTCTGTAGTTCTATAAACATTGGTATCTTTTAAAGAAGAATATTCTAAAACAGTATAATGTAATAAACATTTCCCTGGCAGAATTTAACGATCTATAAAGAATAATAGTGAAGTGTATTTTCTAAACCAGAACATGTTTTTCACTATGGAGACAATGAGTCATCCTGGAAATGTACTATGGAAAACGCATTAGGACAAATCCAGGCTTTGCTTAGAAACAAGTGTGGTTCCATCTAAATGCCTTGATACCAAACTAATACAAAAGTTCAAAGTAAACGTATAAGCACAAAAGAAGAAAATTGATTGGGTCATATTTTTTCTTTGTTGAAACAACAAACACTAATGGAAAGCCTGTTAAATCCTCTTCAACATGAGGTACAACGTTTTTGGATTACACATATCTGAATGAGCAACACAGCTGAACGTGTGGTTAGCAGCCCACAGAGTCAACTAGTGTGGTGGTGTTCTCCAGGACAGGGGTGCTCATCAGCGGCAGGAAATAAATAAATAAATAGTGACTAAGGCCACTCAAATTCTTGAACTTTAGTAAAATAGTGTTTAATAGTGTAATGAACTGAATGTTCTGTTCTTTGTGTGGTAAATGTTTGGTTTTATTATTGATAGAGGGATTTGACGAAGAGAAAGAGAGGACGGGCGTAGAAAAATAAAAGTGGGTTTAGAGTTATGCAACTTTTGTTTTGCCTTATTTTCCTTTTGTTATGGCACACTACAGCTGCTGTAATTTCTGAAAGTTCAATAAATGACCCCCCATAAATGATATCCACCTCCCACTGTTTCATATTTTTGTGGTCTTCTTCGTGTTCAATCACTGGGGTGTGTGGAGGGGAAGGGTGTTGAACTGTTCTTTTCAAAAGTAGCTCACCAGGTTTAAAAGGTGTGGGTACCCCTGCTCTAGAACAGACAGCATGCCCTTGAGCCAACAATCAGGTTCCTGTACACTGACAGAAGCGAGGCTGCCGTACACTGGTGCCACCGGTCCCTCCGACCACCACCAGCAGGCATGGTGGATGAAGTTTTTTACTCAAGGACACAATGACTGACAAGGATGGAGCCTGGGTTTGATCCGGCAACCCTCCGGTTACAGGATGAACTGAAAAACCCTGAGCCACTGTTGCCCTCTTTGCAGGAGTAAAATTATAATTTCAGTATTTAAATAGTTCTTAATACTTTAGAGGCAAAATGTTTTGAATACCCAGAAGTACAACAGAAAATATAAAGAGTGAAAAATGTTTACAAATCCGTAATAAAAATCATCAGGCAAGACTTTAAAGGACAACTCGATCAGAACTGAGAATTACCAACAAAAAAGAAGCCTCAAGAACTTTCCACATAATGACAGTTAGTTCTTGTAACTTTTGTTTACAATTCCTGGATCTTAATGAGAACTCATTTTTGCCTGTGGCAATGAAAGCCAGTCAGGCCTCACAGGAACTATGACACCCAGCAGTGGAAATATTACGTTGGTGTAAGAGTTTCTGAAATGAAGCAAACCAAGCTGTTGCATTCAAACACTGAGAAAGGCGTGTTCACATCTGTCATGCCTGACAGATGAAAGTACTGCATCATGGGTTTTAAGATAGAAAGACTTAATCAAAATAATGATAAGCAATTGTCGCTTTTAACAGATAATTGAGCTGGAGGTAATTTCTCAAATGTTATTTTATAATTCTAGTTTCTTTAGAATATGAAAAATAAAAAGAGAAAGAGAATTAGGGTGACAGTGACTCAGGGGTTAGGAGTTTACCCGGTAATCTGTGGGTTACCAGTTAGAAACCAGACTATCCGATTACGGTAAGTCATTGTGTCCTTCGGCAAGACACTTCACCCTCTATGGCTGTTGGTGGGACATAACATGCAGCTGTTAGCTAGCAGGCTAATGCAGAGCTATTGTATCACCTGTAGAAAGTAAAAATGTCTGCAGTTAAGGAAATGATTTGAAGTAAGAGCTATGAGGCTACATTTAAATATATTCTATATATTAACACGTTTCTTATCAATAAACTTCCTGAAGGAGTGATGTTTTCTGGCAGATAAACTAAGAAAATGACAAACAGAAAGAAACAAACACATAAATGATAATAAAAAACTTAAAGGACAACTTGGATGTGTTCTTTTTTCTTCTAACTTTAATTGCATTGCTGAAGTATCAGATCGAGACTTGGTATCGGCAGATACTCAAAACCAGATCACTCTGATTTGGATTGGGAGCAAAAAAACACGACCGGAACATCTCTATTTATTACTGCTACTAATGGATATTTGAAAAGTGTGGTTAACTGAAAAACTATTTTTTTATTATTATTTTTGATTATAATCAGTCACTCTGAGTTTTTCATGCAGGCTGATCATGAAAATAGTCTCCTACACTTATTTCATGCATTAGCTTCTGATAGAAAATAGACGGTGAAACTCTAGGATTTGAAAAGCCTGACAGATCTACAACGAACTGTCATTTAGCATTCATGGACTCACCTATCTTGACTCACAATGGGGAAGGATGTTGTTGGTTTAGCGTTCAGGAAACAGCAGCGAACGTCTCGGCTAGTAGAAGCTAACTGTTAGCATTAGCAACTCCACAACACAGCAGAACTCCTCGAGGCTTGTGTTATTTGTGGAGATAAAACATCAACGTTGCAGAGCAAACAGAGTCAGTGGTAGAGTCGTGTTACTGTTAGCCAATTAGAGGAGAGATGTCCAAATATCAGGAAATAAGACACCAAATCCTGCCGTCTGAAGCTAAAATATGATGTGGCTCACTTCTAGTTCCTGAAACAGGCGCAGTGGAGAATTTTATCCCCAGAGAACGTCTTACAAGGCATTATGTAGGCACCCTTTTGATGACCATGATTACCATGGTCATTACAAGTAGTCCGCAATTTTCTCACAGGAAACGCTTCATTATTTTCACACCAACATTTGAAACTAATGCGAGTTTAATTTAGTCAGTTATGCCTACATTTACCAACATGTTTGTTGCTTTTAAATAAATAAGAGGAAAGCCCATCTCAAATTAATTAGCTGATAATTTAAGAGTTTACTTACTGAGGTATCGACATTCTCAACTTCCCGTATGACCTGCTCAGGAAGATGCAGGTCTAGGTAGACGTCCTTCTCCTTGCGGCTGATGGCGTAGTAACCCTCACTCCTGGCACATCCAGTCACATGCTCTCGAAGCTGTCCATCTGCATTCTTCTTTTTGCGGCGAGGGTTTGGCAAATTGGTTAGTGCAGCTCAAGAGTCAAGGATGAAACATCAGAAATGTATACACACTTCATCTTATTCATGTTAAATAGTAATACATGGTACAGGAAATGTCATGAAAGGTCAAGGAAAGTTCAGAGCAACAATTAGCGTTTGAAAAGGATATCAGTATGAGTGACCCAGTGGGTATCGTTGAGCCAGTCAGAGCTGTGGTCGTCCTGTAACAGCTTCTCATAAGTCTTCCTCAGATATGTCAAGTCTTCACCATCCAGACCAGCATTCCAGATGTCATACAGGATGGTCATTTGCTCAAATTCACTACGGTTTTCAAACTTAACAGGTGGCAGCTCAGGTGCAGGAACAGGCTTCAGCCCGCGTGGTGATGGCGTCACCCCCGCCTCCTGCAGAAAGAGGCGTTCGCTCTTCCTCACTTCTTCTACCATCTCGTTGTCAGTGTCTGAGCTGGAGAGCTCCCCAGATTCAAGCTCCTCCACATCCACATCTTCATCCAAGTCTGAATCCTGGAAAAAAAAGTGAGTTGTCAAAGGATTTGAGTCTATTTAGGATTTACTGACATTTGGTACAAATCATGACACAAACATGGTCAAAAGGATGTAATGTATGAAATGGAAAGTTTCGGTTATCGGGTCAAAATCTTACATTTCTATTTCTAAAAATGACCAAACCGAAAAGAACTTCCGATAATCTATAATGGAACATAGAGCTAGAGCAAAATGTTGTGAAAATGGAAAAAAGTGTTTTTTCGGTGCAAGGGATCATCATCTAGTACCAAAATAAAATATAAGCAAAAGATGCCAGAGCATCAAAAGATGTGGTGTCTGTATTGGGAAACTGAAATGCATCAAAAAATAGAAACATGCATGTTTCTTTACAGAAATAGGAACTAAGGCAATAAGTAACTGGGAGTAGAGGAAACAACACAATCACTTTCTAAAAAAAAGTCCTGATGAAAAGCAGCCGGCTGGAATCCAGACAGTATAAATAGATGTCTGGATCAACAGCACTGCTGTAGAGGACTGACAAAACTCACATTTATTATTGTCTCTGTCAGCCACATCCTCATGCCACAATAGTTAGAATACCTCACTTTGGCTAGATTCACACTGCAGGCAAAAGTGCATCAATCCACATGTGACCCATATCTGATTTTTTTTTGTGACAGTCTGAACAGCACAGAACCGATTTTTTCAAATCCGATCCAGGTCACTTTCATATGTGGCACTGAGTCCGATACATATCCGATTATAAGCGTCTATAAGCGTCTCTCCGGTCTCCATCAGAGTGGGTGTGTGTGTGTGTTTGTTCGTGAATGAATTCAATACCGGAACATTTTCAGGGAATAGTAATATGGGAAGACAGCTGGAATAAATAGTAAAATAGTTTATAAAAGGTTCCAGGCCAAAACGGGAGACCGTGGTCCTGAAATTGTGGATGAACCGTCACTGAACGCTTTCACATCACAACTGCACCTCTTGAAGACTTGTTGTCTTCTGCGTATGCGGCCATGAACTGTTCACATTGGAGAGTGTCTGCTGTCGCATTTAAATAATAATATGAACAACCACACACAAAAATAAAATCTAATTTACTTAAAATATCAGACTTGAGCATTAAGACCTGCAGCGAACATAGCCAAATACCTACATAAGCTTAAACAACCTATACCAGTTTCTTAATTTTTTTATGACCTTCAAAAAATGGTGCACAAAAAACATTGCAACAGATTGCAGAGGATGACTTAGTCATCTGCAGGAAACCACGAACCTCTAGTTTCCGCTTCCTCTGCTTCTTGCCTGCCGGCTCTTTCTGCTTCTGTGAATGATGAGGCTCAAGGTTTTCTTTATCTTTCCTCTTCCTCTTTTCACTCTTGTCATGTTCATGTTCAAAACCTTTTCCAGGATAATGTTTCTTCTTTGGAGATGGAGCTACAGCTGCAACCTGGCTCAGATCATCAGAATCACACAGCTCTCCCACTGAAGGCGGGTAGTCTCCAGTATATAACCTGGATGGTAATGCCTCTCCAATCACCTCCTCTGGTGCCTCAAGGACCCCAGAAATAGAATTGAGGTCTGTTGGGAGTAAGATGGAGGAATCTTGTCTAGAGGAAGCCTTTTTGGAAGTGGATGGTGCTACAAGCAAAGGTGGTTTGCAGTAGTTGTGCTCCAGAAGGACAATAACACCTCCAGGACTTACGACCAAAGCCAGAGACTCTGGAGAGAGGAGATTTCCTTCCATTTTCTGCTCTTCTGCTTCATCAGAGGTCTCCGTCTCCTCAGAGTCCCCAGCATCTGGGTCCATTTTTGAGGCTACATCAGCCAGCACAGACAGGTCAGTTGTGGAGGCCGAGGCCAGCTGCAGGAGACTGGACGCTCCCACCTGCTCTCTAAGTCTTAACCTTAGCTCACTTTCCTCCTCATCCTCGTCATCCTCTCTGAAGGAGTGACAGGAAGAAGCAGAAATGCTGGATGTCCGAGGTCTGCCTCTCGGCCGCTTGACAGAAGGTGGTGGAGGGGCCTCCTCAAAGGCCATCCTACACATAGAAGCATGGTCCAGTGGAAGGTTCTGCACAGTGCGGCATATCATAATAGGAGCAGGAGATTTGGGAGTGTCTTTGCCTGCCCCCCGTTTGCCAGGAGATTTGACAGAAGTCATCTGTGTGGAAACAAACGGTCCCTTTTTAGTCTCCTCTGAATCCTGGGGTCGTCCAGGAGGGGGGACAATGAGGGCATTGCCTTCTCCTGGTTTTGAGGCGAAAGGCAGAAGCTGGATTCCTTGGCTGGGGCGACTTGAGGAGGGCGGTGCAACTGTGAGGGGAGAGTCTAAAAGCTTGAAAGGGAGGGCAGGATGTTCACCCGGCAACTGTGAAGATGGAGACAGCGGCGCAGTAGGCAGGTGTGTTTTGCCATCATTCTCGTCAGTGAATGACACGGTCTTTCTGCGTTTCTTGAGAGGGGGCACAAAAACACTGGGAGATGAAGGCCGCGGGAACGGAGGAGACGAAGGATGCTTGGTCAGTGCTGTCGGTTTATCCGCCTTGTTGTCTTTTGAAACACCTGAGGAGAAAAAACATTTTAGGAGACTGACCTAATGTAATCGATTCCATTTCTCTTCCAGAACGTGTGTCTGAACCAAAACTTGAGTCATGTTTAAAACACAAAGTCAACATTTATGGATGATGTTTCACTTGCAAGCTGAATTTTCCTGATAAGCACTTTTCTTAATGATGAAGATGTCTAACCTTTTTTGATGTCCACCTTTGGAACCGCAGCAGCAATGTTTTCTCTAAAGTAAACAGAGCAACCGTTTAGTTTTAGATTAGGTTTTGTTGTGCAAGAATAAAAAAAACTACTTTCTCAGCACATCTCCCTCCTGATCCAGGACGGACACTAACGTGTAAATAATATACCTGTCATCCTCTTTCTCAGTTGTGCTGTCCATGGTCGACTCATCCATGGAGTCTGGACCGGCACTTTCAACCAGCTCTCCCTCCTCTTCATCTTCAGACGAGGACGAAGATGATGATGCTGAAGAAGAGGAGCCTTCAGAAGATGAAGAGAGGCTCCCATCATCACTGTCACTGTCACTGAGGCCATCATCTATGAGGAAAAATACATGAATCAATTGCTATTTAAAAGTAAATAAAGTGGTGGAAATGATCGCGGCTTTAGTTTTACCATCAGACTCCTTTTCACTTCCCATTTCTTCGTCATCCTCCTACAAGCAAAGGAAACAACCGTTACCAGGCAACTCCAAGACGTTATCATGAAACTACCACCTAGCTAAAAACAAGATCAATGAGTGTTATTTACATGAAATGTCTAAATATAAATAAGTAAAGTATTTTTATTAAATAGAAGAGTTAAAAATTGCTTTTATTGTGTAAAAAGGTATAAATATTTTGTTGAATGTTTTGCCAAGATTCCTCAACATAAATTATAAAAACTCCTTTAACACTTACCTGTTCTAAAGTACATATTGTTATTAAAGCCCCTCAAAAATCAAAGAAATAAAACAGATGAAATCAGGAACCTTTTCAGTTGACGAGCCATCTGATGTTTCTTCTCCCTCACTGTCGAGTTCCCAAGGTTTACGAGTTCTTGGCTTCTTCTTCCTCCTCTTGTTGTCTCTTTCAGCTCCGCGTCTGTCTGCCTCTGGTATCCTGTCTGCAGCTGGAAACCAGACATCAGTTTTAATCAGCTGCTTGATTACCTCATCCTGTATTTAAAACGTTTTAACATCAACCAAACGAACCTTCGTCATCTTCATCTGGAGGAGTTGATGGCCGAGGCCTCTTCATGTCCACCTGTTCGAACTCCTGAGGTTCTTTCCTTTTCACCTGCACAAGTTTAAATGCACACAAAATTCTCTTAGTCACAAACTGACAACAAAATAATATTGGGCAAAATCTGAACAAACTGCATTTATAAAACATTAGAAATACTCCAAAATAACTGGGATTATTAGGGCAGGTTTGACTACAGGAACAATGTGATGATCGGTAAAAACATTGCTTTGTGATGATTACATTTATATATAATTGACATGAAATTAAATCACTGTTTTAGCTTGCTATGTGATTCCTAAAATATAAAGGAAAATCTAAAGTTTGGGATCTGCCACACTGTTACCTTAAAGGAGGGTAATCGAAGAGCTCCTCGAAGAGAAAAGCCCTCCATGCCACCGCTCTTTGCCCAATCCACAAGAGACGTAAGGGGCTCCCGTGGCCGGTTGATCTTTTCCTCCTTTTTCTCATCATCCCGTAAAGCAGACACTCCCCTTACCATAGTCTGGAAAGGCTAAAAATAGAAAAAAACATCAACATATATTTAAAAAAAACCTTTCCAATAAAAGGTTTATCAACAGTCAGTCCCACATTACACATCCACAGACTGTGGCTAAACCTGCATTTGTAACTTTTAACCAAAGCTCAAAACAACAATCGTAAACAGATAAGCCCGTACCTTGGCTTTGGTCTCCTTCCTCTCCCACCACTCATCAAACGTTGCAAAAGCTACATTCTCCACCATCTTACGGTTCAGGTCCCTCTGCATGATGTTCTTCATTTCCTGGATAAGCGTGGCCAAGACCATCTGCACCGTTGCCTCGTGTGGATTCTCAGCCAACATGGGCATCTGCTCCCCAGGAACGCTAAACTCGTTCCCATCTCCGGTCAGCATGGTGCCATAGCCGGGTGGGGGCATGTACGAGGGGTAGTGAGGAGGTAAGACATGTGGCGGCCAGCCAGTGGGGGGAGGGGGTATGCCATGATGTGGAGGGGGAGGTATCTGAGTATTGTGAGGATCATGGTAAGGATAGGACATATGGGGGGGCATGTACCTGTGGTCTTGGTCATAATGAGCACCTGCCCCACTGCCCTCCTGGTCCATGTAGGGGTGATGCGTGTGGGGAGGTGGCATTGAGTGAATATGGTAGGAAGAGTAGTCAGCAGTAGCGGCCTCGCCTGGACCTGGTGTGCCGTTGGATGAAGCCATGCGCATCTGCTGTAAGCGACTTAGCATGTGTGTCTGCATTTGAAAGGACATGGGTGCTCCACCACTGTACTGGTTCATCAGTTCCATTGAGCTGGCGTAGTCATACATGTGGTGAGGCATAGGAGGCGGATACTCGGGGTGCAGCTCCATGTGGGGAAGGGGGGGGATCCCTGGTGGAGGTGGAGGCTGAAGGGAGTAACCATGAGGAGGAGGGGGAGGTAAATGAGGTGGATAGGAAGGTATTGGGGGGTGCATGGAAGTGCCAAAGTGCTGTGAAGAGTCGGGCGGTGGGGAGGATGGGGGGTCTGCTGTTTGTGACAGTGTAGCTTGAGAGGAGGATGGTGAAGATCCTGAGGCGGCTGATTGCTGATGGGCTGTCACTGTTGTTATAGTGGTTGTTGTTTCCTCCTCCTCCTCGTCTGAGATCTCCATGTCCTCCCCAGAAGAATGAGGGGAGGCCTGACAAAAAGAAAACCAGAGTGATTATGGTTTATAGTTAGGAAACCACCAGTGTGTTTGTGCACATTCCACAGCGATAACCACATTTAGGAAATTCACCTCCAGGGTGACAGACAACAAAATTAAGGAAAACACCGATCAAACTTAAGACTGCAACACTAATCGTTGGCAGTGATGTACTAGACACGTCGTCTCTGAACAGTAATTTTCTAATGTGACTTCTATAATAACATGTTTGCAATTCACATGCGGATATTTGATTTGTCCACAAGAGGGCGACATTATCAAAAAACACAAGTAAACAGTATAAAGGACTTAAGTGTAGTGAACATTAAATAAGTTAGCTGCACACACTTCAGGCTCCAGAGTTCTGATAAAATAAAACCTGAACTATATATCAACACAGACATTTAGATTGCATCTGTACTGAGCAGCAGTATTATCATCTGCCTTCATTTTTTAAAACTTTTACTAGATTGAAATGATCTCCATCATAAGGTGTACTAAGTGCAAAAATAAAAGCAGGGCTATGAATTGCGGATGCAGCTGTCTTTGTTCCTAAACAAATGTAATTTTATTTTAATAAATTAATAGAAATTTAACTTTTTTAGACCACATGGTTTACAGTAAAATTACTCTGCGTTTCTGTGTATTTTTAAAATTGCAATGTTCTAAAATTCCCTGTCCTACCTGATTCTGCCCATTAAAGGGTGGTGTGTGAGCTCCCGTTCGGGTCTCTGCATCAGCAGAACCTGGCTGAGCGGACTCTTGCTGTGAAGCTCCGGTCCCAGCAAGGCTAACCTGGGGTTGAGGTTCTTCTGGAGGTAGGATGAGGGGAGAATGCGTGGTGGAGGGTTGTGTGGCTGCTGTGAGTACAGGTGGACTCTTTCTCCCCTCTACTCTCTTCCCCTGTTTCTTTCCTTTGTGGCCATCTTGATCTCGCTCCTCTTTCTTCCCATGTTCTTTCTCTCCACCGTCTCTTACGTGCTCCTGTTCCCCTGTTGCTTTACCTGACCCACCTCTTCGATCTACTCCCTCCCCACCTTTGCCTCGAGGCTTGTCTTCTTTCCTATCTTCATCATCTTCCTCATCAGAGGCTAGGAAAGAAAATTTTGCTTTTTGCTCTTTTAAGAGCATCTCAATACGAGAGTCAAGACTGCTGCTGTGGTACACAAATGGTAAACTCTCATTAGTGGAGTCGGGCTCTGGGGAGGAGGAGTCCCGATGAGGAGGCGGTGGGGAGCTGGAGGAGGAGGAAAGGTGATGAGGAATGGTGGCTGAGGAGGGAGAGTTAGAGGAGGAAGTGATGGTAGGGTGGACGGGAGAGGAGGGTGGGGGAGTCTTAGGTGGAGCAGGTGGAGTGCTGGGATGACGTTTAGGCTTTGTCCACTGGTCTTCACCAGCAGGACTGTCCTGGTTGAAGTCCAGTGATCCTAGTGTGTCAGCGACAGCTGCTGCAATAACAGAGGCGGGTGGAAGCGGAGGAGGAGGGGGAGGAGGCGGCAGGGCACCGTGATGATCAGCATGGTAGCCTTTGTCAGCACCTGCTGAAGGCAGAGAACCCCTTTCTGCAAGGCTTGTGGCCCCTGGGCGGGTGGACCCGTCTGATCCCTGAGGAGGGGTTGGAGCAGCCTCTTTAGAGGAGGAGTAGGCAGAGTAAGATGATGGAGGAGGAGACATGCTGTTCGAAGAGGAGCGATAGGAGTTGGAATTGTATCTGGGATCAGAGCTGTTGGAGTAGTCACTGTCTCTGTCCCTATCTCTGTCTCGGTCCCTGTCCCGGTCGTGGCTGTTTCTTCTGCGACTGCTGCTTCCATGGTGGTTGTGAGAGTGGTGGTGGTTGCGGTGTCTCTGGTGGCTGTGTTCACCTGACCGAGAGCCAAGGCTGTCTCGCCGGTAACCCCTGTCATCCCTGCGGTCTGAATGGTGATGGGAGTGATGGGAATGGTACTTTGAGGAAGAGTTTGTGTCTTGCTGGTGATGGTAGGATGACCTTCTGGAACCAATGCCCCCTGGTCCATACCTCCCCCCTGAGTCTCTTTCACGGTCTCGATCTGACATTGGAAGATGGTCATGCTGATTGGAAAAAGGTGGGGGAGGCATTGTGGAGTGATGTGCTATCTGAGGCCCAGGTCCTCCAAGATTAGGGTAGGGGGGGTAGCATGGTGGCTCTGTGGGACGGTAGGATGGGGGGTACCCTGGGCGACATCGGTGGTGCACTGATGGATCCTGTTCATCAGGGTAACGAGATACTTTGTATCCTCCGACAGAAGATGAGACTGCAGAAGATGAAGAAGATGACGGTAACATGTCCTGGGGAGGATAGCCACTGCCCAAAGGGCCTGGATTATAGCCAGGATGCCTGCAAGACAAATATCAGGTAAACTGTTATTCTGGGGATTTATATACATAGCAACTCAACAGTAAATCAACAAAGCTCTCTTTACTTAGTGCATCTGATGTCAAGGATAGATAAGTAAATACAGTTGTTTAAAGCAATCATTTGAACAGGTTTACAAGCTCATCAGATGCTTTTATACCCTTTTCATTGTGCCTCCAGGTACAATGACAATAAAGGTCAGTTCTATTCTACTATAATCTATTCCAGAACTTGCCAAAACCAAAATATTTGTATTGTACTTTATTGGTGTCAAACATCCCTGCACTGCTCAGCCACACAATCTGTGCCACATAACTACAGTGAAGGTCCTGAGGAAAATTTCCAAGTTGTATTATTTAGGTCAAAGTTCATCAAATCAAAACAATAACAAAAGCTAGCTATAATGTCCTCCAATTGTGACGAATTATTTTATTTAATCCCAAAACATTGATTTTCATCATAATAATAAAGTGTATAAAGACTCCAAAAGGAAAAAACTGAAGAGTAATTTTCAGGTTTTTTTTTATAACTAACCTGTTGCTGGTGTAGCCTGAGTCTTGAGAGAAAGGAGTCCCAGATCTAGAGCTGTAAGGAGTTCCTCCTCCTTGAGATGAAGCAGAGGAGCCAGGGGTGTAGGGACCAGCTATGGATGGAGGGGGGGTGTCTATTCGCTGATCGCTGAAGCCAGTATCAGCAGAACATGGTGTGATGTTCCCTGATGTAAGGGCTTGGACTCCTGCTGCCAGAACAGCAAGCTCACTGGAAAGCCTCCGTCTGATTTCCAACTGCAGTGTAGAAAGAATAGGATCGAATTTTAGATTTTGGAAATCTAAGCAGGCTGTTTACATTATAATACAACAAATGCTTTTTTTCCCTGTGTGCTCAGAGAAAAGTTTGGTCGGACAAACAGAAATACTCATTTCTACAGATATGAAATAAGGCATTTAAATGAATTTAGTGCAAACAAAAAGCTTATAAAAAAATATCTTTTTGAGCCAATGAGTATTTATATTTGGTTTGTAAACAGCAATAAAAAGTAGCTGAACATGGAAACTGTTGATACCACTCTGACTATCACACCATAAGACGGAAGCAGAAAGCAGAATAAAATGATCTTGCATCACTTCTTCATATTTACAATCTTCACATCAGTGCTGCTGTTTCCCTTTCATTTGGACCAGTGACAGATCATGGACAGATTTAAGCTTTAGTCGGGCTTATTGGCCACAATTATGCTCCCCACAGCTACTGACACAGGACCTACAGCAGTAAAGCTTGTTGTTGCTTCTCTGGAACCAGTTTCAGTTTTTCAGATCTGACACAAACCTGCAGGTGTCTTGAGTTTACAGAGGTAAGGGTGCACAAAACAAATACAAACTCCAAACAAAATGTATTTCAAAGTTTTTTGTTTAACTGATAAATTCTAAATGATTATTAAGACATTTATGCTGCATTTGTACCGTGTCAGGCTGGGACTGTGTTGGGGTTTGAGGCTGAATGCTGTCTGCCAAAGCCTTTCCTCCCAGAGGCACGGTCTGAGGAGTGTAGGACCCGTTGACTATTAAATCATAGTACTTTTGTCTCTGCTGACCTGCAAATACAATTATAAAGACGAATGTTTTATGTTATTCCTCCCAAATAAATTTAACAGCTTGTTCAATTTCCAAGGAAATTAAAAAAAAACGTGGAACTGTTTTAAAGCACAAATTATTTACTAAGAAATGCATGAATGAAGTTAACACAACTGAACAAGATGAAAAGTCACAAACACTCTGTTTCCTCAAACATTACAGCTTCAGGGTTTACTTGTGACTGTGTTTTCTGACCATTTGACAAATTAAAGATTCCTCAGAGGAAATGTGTTAGCTTACCCTTTATATCCAGCTGTGCATGAATGATATTACCCATCACAGAGGTGTTGTGCAAATGCTTGACAGTGTCCTTAGCCCCTCTGGTGCTGGTGAACAACACCCTGGCAAGACCCAAGTGCTTCCTGGTTTTGGGATGAAACAGAATTTCCATCTCCTCCACTTCACCAAACTTGGCACACATTTCTGCCAAGAATGGCTCCTTGATGTTGTCATTGAGTCTAGCAAAGGTCACCTCTTTGAGGGGTATGGGACCCACATAGAACTCATCAAGCTGTAGCAGAAAAATATCACAGTCAGATTAAAAAGCATAGTTGCTCCAAAACAGCAGGGCAATCTCTGTTTGGTCGCTAATACACCAAGAGCTAACAGCATCAGCTTCACACAGACATGATTAAGCTAGGAACATGCAACCTACACCTGAAAAGCTTTTCACTAAACAATTCCGTGTTTACAAGACTATCATGGTTTACAACGATGTACTGAAATTAGCATCACGTGGCTTATAGAGAGAACATGTGGCTGACCACATTTAGCTACAGCAGCTCCCAATATGTCTAAATGACTGTTACTATTAGATCAAGTGTCTGTCCGCATTAATAAAACAAACTGAATGCATTTCTGTCAGCATCCCCAGAGCTGCAGCAGCAGCACTGTGAACCACATTATGTTTTCACTGATTCCACACATGCTTTAGCTCCTTGTGTCTTTCACTACATCTTTCCTTAAGCTGTCGCTAGGCAACTAGCATGAACTTTTCTCTCCAGTTAGGTCCAGCTATATTTTATTTTCCAAGTCAACAATTTCTGTCTCAATGCTTCTTTCATAAATTAAATTTTCTTTAAAAAAATGTTGGAGTTCAGTTTAAATTGAATGTGATCGTGTACCTGATTATTAAGATGATTATCTTTAATAAAGGAATATTTCATACAAGACGGCCTAAAGATCTGCTGAAATGTGTTTTACTGTCAAGTTAAAAACAGTCTATTTCCACATTGGAAGCATTGCTGATTTACATCAGTCAGTTATTCATCTAACTGGTAGTACTTTCACCAATCTCCTATGATTAATTAATCTAATTAATTTATAGAATAAATGGTGACAAGCTATGCTTACCTTAAATTTTGGCACTGGTAGGGACAGTTCAGTATACCTGGACCATAGTCTACGAGGTCTAGGATCCCGAAGTTCTCCCACAGGAGGAAATCCAGAGTCCTGAAAATAAAAGAACAATAAATGAGCTAAAAAAGAGAAACAGTTTCGAGAAGATAAAATCACTCAAATGAAACTAACGGGCACACTGAAGTGTACTCCATCATATCTGTATATCTTCTGAGTAACCCGCCTGATGGCAGGGTCTTGAACGAGTTTGTAGCTTTTCCACTGCAAACTGACGGCTTTTTGTGAGTCTGTCCCACTGTCTGGATCCATCCTACAGCTGCACAGAAAAGGGAAACTATCAGAACCAAATCAGAAACTATTGCATGAAACAAAAATCACCACACAATCAAAACTGAGAAAAGAGGGTTGAAGGCATTTGAAACAGAAGACGTTACAAGCTTCAATAATAATTGACAAAGTTAGTCTGGGATGATGGCAGGAGACGCATAGGATGAAAACTTAACGGAACGATAAGCTGCGTCACATCCATTAGACAAAGATCAACTTTTGAGACTACTCCGTGCTTATGATAAATTTTGAGTTCTGAGACAAAAAATACTTCTAGAGTTATTACTAATGTGTTGTAGGCACCGGTTAAGCTGCCGTCTCCTGTCAAAACAATGACCAGCGTTACGTCACTGATCAAATCGTTCAGCTAGCAACCTGCTGCTAGCAATGGCTAAAATACACATACTAAATATAAAGAAATTGCGCTTGTTTGTATCCAGAGAAAATTAATATTATATGCAGTTAATTCGCGTTTCAAAAACAATTCTCGGGACCAGAATTATGAACTGCTATTGATCGAGATAACGTTAATCGATTTAATATAAATGATGTCTTGTCGTTTTAGCCAAAGCAAGTTGACGCTACCATTGGCTAAGAGCTAACTAGCAAGATCAAGTTAGTTTACATTATGATCTTGCTGACCTTCGACCACTACACATCGTGTTTACCCAGTATAATTTATGTTATGCACATCGCTATAACGGTTTACTTAATAATTTTGCCTTCGGTTGATCTAAATTCAGACCCCACCTCTTGGAGACCTACTACGCGCTCATCCGAAAGTAGCAACCCGCCGCTAAAGTGTAGGCAGCTACAGCCAGGCCCGCGAGACGATGAAGAAAAACACTGGGTCACCAACAGAAACAGAGCACCTCCGACTCAGAATTAAAGCAAATGCGGCGAGCTTAAACAACATTTCTACTATCCCGATAGTTAGTCGACACAGCAACGAGCCTTTGCAAGCGACCAAGCCATTGTTTTATCTCTAAAATCCAAATATTTGTTGAGCGAGCGGCCATCGCGTAACGAACCTGAAAGCCTCGCCTGCTCTCCATCAGTGTATGCTAATATAGTCTACAGTTTCTGACTAGCACTTTCGTCAAAAACGGATACTAAACAAATAAAATACAGAAGTAATTAAATAACAATTTAAACGAACATAAGTAATATAAAAAGTATGATCAAAAATAATTATTGTACACGAATAAAAGCCATAAATTTGTACTATATAAATGCTTGAATCAGCTCATATTACTCCAAGATTAGAAAAGGGAATACAGCTCCCTCTACAGGCCGATTTGTTAAACATACTTGAAGCTCCGCAAAATTTGAAGCAAATTACTTTTTATTTTTATATTTATTTTAATCTTTTTATTTCGTTAAATTTTGTTGTTTTTGCAGGTTTAATCCGTTTTTTAAATCTTGGTATTGATTTAACTTATACATTATTAATGGTTTGTCCTGCAGATTTCTCAGTGATTTAGATTTTGTGAATTTTGCAGTAATGTAAAAGCAAAGGTTAATCAGCTACTTCAAATTACAATATTTGCAATTAATGGTAAAAAGCTGCATTCACAATAGAGGCACTAATAAATCTATCTAAATTGTGCATAATGTCAATGTTGGTGTAATTCACTCAATTTATGATCATTGAAGTTGAGAGTAGTGGACAACCCATAGAATCACCTCACAAATAAGAGTGCTAATTAGTGACGTCACAATAAAACCTAATTGGCATGTCCAATAATAAATATCCCCTTCATTGAGCTAGTGACCATATGGCTGAATTTGTTCTAAAATTGTCACCTAAATGTATCATTAAACAAATATAACCTCAATAAAGCTAGTTTACTACTAGACTGCACATATATTTAATATTTTAAACTAAAGTGACCAGAGTGAACTTTTGCATACATTTAAGTTTTTCATCACAACTCTAGAAAAAATCAAATTCAATTCATTAGAAAACTTTGGTTTTTGCATTAACTAGGGAGCTCAGGAGGTAGAGTGGGTTGTCCAGTAATCGGAAGGTTGCAGGTTCGATCCCAGTTTCCCCCATAAAATGCTGCTGTTGTGTCCTTGGTCAAGACACTTAACCCGCCTTGCCTGCTGGTGGTGGTCAGAGGGACCGGTGGTGCCAGTGTATGGCAGACCTCGCCTCTGTCAGTGCGACCCCGGGCAGCTGTAGCTCATCCCCATCAGCGTGTGAGTGTGTGTGTGAATGGGTGGATGACTGTTGTGAAGTGCCTTGGGGGGTTGTAGAACCCTAAGAAGGCGCTATACAAATACAGGCCATTTACCATTAACTGAATTCTTTACACTCAGCATTGCTGTAAAATTTAGTTGACTGTTTTGTTTTCAGGGGGTAGAAGTTTTGCAGTTTCTAGATTTACTTTGAAAATTTGTCAGCCAGACAGGATTCCTGCATCTATTTCAGCACCATCAGAAACAACTCCACTGATGAAATGAGATCTAGTCCAGACTGCTGACATAATATACCAGTTAAATTTAGACCAGAGCCTCCCCCTTTGTGCTTCTTCTTAAATACTCCTTTAGACCACATCAGGTCTGAATCATGCTTCATGCCAAACTTTGTATTTTAACATAAAAGCTCACAATAATTAATATTCTAAAAGGCACAATGAAAACAACCAGTTTCTAACAGACTCCAGTGCATTTATTGTTTAAGATAATTGTTAGAAACAGTCTGGAAGAAACCAAAGTCATAGCACGTATATATTAAAATTTCTTTGACATTACAGATTAAAGATGACATTAATGCTACTATAGTTCTAATTCATTACAGCAACAGTTTCAGTTTATTAAAAATGTGGACCAAAACCACCAAATAGTGTATTATTTTACCACCAAGAAAGTATGAACTTTTCATCTCTTAAACAAACATAACGAGCACTGAAGAAAAATCCGGCTGTATTAGAGGTTCGATGACGAAAAGACTTATTTGGATCAGACATTTCAAGCAGTTAAAATGTTTAACCACATCAAGTGAAGACGGTGGTGACAGTTGAGTTCGTCACACCCACAGATGCATGTTGTCTGTTTGGAGCTGCATAGCAACTGTGAGGAAGAGTTGAGGACTGTGATGAAGGAAGGAGCTAAGCACTGCTGTTTGTGTGTTCACATGGCTTTCACTTTGATCTGCTTCATCTTCATCTGCTTCTTCTCTATCTTCTTCTGCTCACGTCGCTGCGCTGCTTCCTGGAAATGAAATGTGAGAAAAATTGAATTATTAAATTATAGAAATGATGCTGTCTTGCCTTTTTGACATGGGCTAGGGCAAATTATTTATACCAGCAGATTGGTCACTTAGTTTAGCATAAAGACCAGGAAAAAGGAGAAAAATTACTTAATAATTCATTTAAAATAACCTATCTGTAACTAAGTCACATCTTATAGAAATGTTCAGACAGTGGTGTAGCAAGGTTGAGCTGGGCCCAGGTGCAGGTGTTGCTTTAGCCCCCCCATAACATCTTGAGGAATCAAATAACCAAATACTACTGTGAAAAAAGTTGTGATGATCATAAATGGATCTGACCTATGATAGTAGGGGGGAGCAGGGTACTGATATTGATTAAAAAACATTTGTGAGGAAGACGTCGTTTCTAGTGCATTTTAGCAGGTTATTGAGTTGTAATGATATTGTTTCTAATGTAACTAGTGAAATATGAGCTTTAAAAGCAAACTAAATTATCAATAACATCAATAAATAACACAAAAAGGGAAATCTGGCCTATAGCTATTTTAACCCAATGATCTCTCGTTATCTGAATTTCAGAAATGTGTACAAGCATGAACCAGGCTCTGTTTATAACATAAAATATTAAAACATTAAAAATGAATAAACTTCCAATAAAAATGTTGGATGTTTGTTTTATATTTGCTGATAATAATAATAATACCAGCAGGTGTCTGTGGACTGAATTAGGATTTAATGATAGCCAGCTGATGGATCTCTTTGACTAACCAGTGAACTAAAAACTTCAATGTCTTTTGGGGACATTATGACTTTTTTGAGGGGACTTTTGACTCCTGATTGTGTCTGAAGAGGAGCAGATGTGGAAAACAAGAATATCATCGACTGTAACTGAAAGTAAACCTAAAGCTTCCTCCAAATGTCTTAATATCCAGAGACCCTGTGTCCACATACATACCTAATATTTTATTCTCTTTAATTTAGACCTTTTTGTTATTATTTAGAAACACTTGATACTGACTTTAAGTTTAAAAATGTTCCTTCTTTCTTTTTTTGTAGGAAATTTGTCAACATTTTAATATAAATGTATTTTTATCTATAATATTTTGTTCACATTTTTGAGTTGACTAATCTAATAGCTAGAAATGTTTTTCTTTTAAATCACGCCAAATAGAATTCGGACCTCAGGTTAAAGTTGAATTTAACAATTTAACATCAAGTTGGTCCATGAAAGAGAATAATAAAGTTTAGCTTGAACTTCTGACACAGCAGCACCATGTTGATAGAAGTGTTAATGTCTCTCTGTCCCTAAAAAGGAGACGAGTCTGATGATCTGATCATCCTGACAGTCGCTGTTTCTTACAGCTGGTGTCCATGTCTGCGCTCCTCCGCAGCGCGCACTAAAAACTGAACCCTACACCGGCTCTCCCAACATGATCACAGGCCGAATGCACTCGAGTTGTGTTTCATCAGCGCTCACGTCTCTCTCTCTCTCTCTCTCTCTCTCCCTCCCTCCCTCCCCCTAGGGCCCGTGGGCCCCGGTGCATTGAACCTGTTGCCCCGGCACACCCTACGCCAGTGTGTTCAGACCTCCAGACGACGTTGTCTCTCAGGGTCCTCCTCATTCATGATCCTCTCCTTCTCAGCCCTCTTCTTCTCCTCTCTGCGTGTCTGAGCTGCTTCCTGACGCTGAGCGTGGGTCTGCTTCAAGAAGTTCTCCTCCACACGAGCCCGGTTTTTATCAGCTTTCTGTTTGCCCTAAAAGTACAAGGGCGATTTAAGAACAGCTTATTTCCAAAGGCTCAAACTTCAGAATAGAAACGAGGTACTAGACTCACCTCTCTGTTGAGACGCAGCTTCTTGACTTTGTCGATGCTGTAGATCACCATGTTCATGAGAGGCAGCATAGAGTCCATGTCTTTGGGAGATGTGTTGCCCATTCCAGGCACTATAGATGAAAACATTCAGTAGAGAGTAAATGAAATCAAACAGTAAAATGATCTCTACTTTTAGAGAATATCAGAACAGTAATAGCTCACCGTTAAATGTAAACAGCAATGTCTTCTTGGTCTCAGGCAGCTTTAATGGCTGACCCTCCCTGGAGAAAAATAAAAAACACAAACAAAATATTAGCATCTAATTAAAAACTATGGTTTAGTCCCCCCCCCAAAAAAATCAACAAAACACTTACTCTTGCATAACTTTTGGACCAGAAAATTGGTCCGAGAAATGGATCGACTCAATCTTGTCTGCATTATTGGTGACATAATGTACCATCTAAAGAACAAAACCAAAGGTTAAACCAACAGAATCAGAGCCACATTCCTGATGTGTGACTGTTGTGTTGGAGAATAAGCAGAAGGAATCACCTTGTTGTCCATCACACCATCCGTGACCTCACCCATCTCACTCAGAATTGCCATCGATTCTGGAAGCCCAAACTTCGCCCCGGACTTCGGCTTGTCGCTGCAGAACTCACTCTGACAAAAACGACAGTGAAAAAATAAGTGGCAGTTAAAAATGAAAAAGTCACCAAAAGCGATGACTCTGTACACAGGCACCAGATACAATTTATAATTAAATCAAATGTTTATAAAATTACAAATATTTATGAAAACTTGTGGCAGATTTTTACCAAGTCCTGCATCTCCTTCTGCAGCCGCGCCATGGCCCTCTTGGTACCGACAGCAAACACAAAAGTGTCCATGTCCTCGTCATTAAGTGTCACTTTGACTTGCTGCAGGCAAACACAGACACGGCTGGTCAGACAGTGTATCTAGAACACTAATCAGATTTACAATTCCACGAAAACCTCTAAAAGATAAATACGAACCACTTGGTCACAGGTGGGCCTCATCATCCTGGTCAGAGTGTTGAGCAGGTCCTGCCTCTTCAAAAACTACAACAACCATCATATACATTAGATAAAATATGAATGTATACAGTAACAATAATATAATAACCACATGGTGATACCTTGAGCTGAATGAGCATGCCTTCACAGCAAACACGGCCAGAGCACCACAGGTTGTAGATGTGTTCATTTTCCTGATTTAACTTCCCAGTGCTCACAGGTTCCTTACTGGTGCCGTCGTCACCTATCACACACATCTCTGATAGTTAAACACAATCTACCTCGTAGACAAACTAAGCACTAAACACACTAGATAATAATCACTGACAACAATAAAACCAACTTACCCACTAGCGCAAAGTTGCTCTCTAGAAGCTCTCTGTGTGAGTTAAACCAGGCCTGAGCGAGGCGACTGTTTTTGTTCTTCCCTATGATGTAGTTCATTATGTAGGACAGCAGGCCAGTCACCATCAGGATCTCCATGTAGTAACTTTCCCAGCTGTTCTGAAGATGAGCAGGAACCTGCAGAGGAAGTAGTAGAACTGAGTTAGGCTAAAACAAGCCACTGATAAAGGAAGTTACAGATATTCAGGGAGGTTTAGTTACAACATTTAACAGTAGGAGTCCCTCTAAGCAACGACATTTAACATGTTAAAGAAATCTGTATCTTTATCTTTACTTTATCTCTGAGCTGGAAAGACAACACTCATTCAAACCGGACAGCATATGCTTTTATGCTGTCCGGTGCATTAAATTGCCTGACTTAATTCTCTGCAGATTTAAACAATAATCCTGGTTTACCGTGTGGATTATGAGGGGGTCCTTCATGGAGTGGCTCGTCTTCTCCATGTCTCCAATCCCTTCAAACTCCTCCTGGTCATATTTGCTGTACATGTCTTGATCCTTAGGAAACAAATATGTTACGTGAGGTTGGATTCTACATGACTTATAAACAGAGAGTGTTAATATTAAGCTAAAAATTGTCATACTTGTGTCTCGGAATCCTCAAAACCATCCTGACCATCCTCCAGCTCCACAGTTGCTTCATCTTCATCTTCTTCAGGCTGCGAGGATACCGGGGCGCGTGGAGGAGGGGTGGTTTCTGCCTCAGCTGTGACATCATCATTCATGTCCTCAAATTCAGCAAAGTCATTGTCGTCAAAGTCTGCGAGGTCCTCTCCATCATCAAAGTCATCGTTGTAACGTCCCCTGGAGACGGGAAGGGCCAGGAGGAGCAGCAGAGTGGGTGTCAGCAGGAGATACAAACTACGCATTGTTGGACCTGCAATACAAAGATGAAAGAAAAAAATTTCAATATAACAGCAGCATGAAGAAATATTACACATCCATTCAAAAACAGGCGATTGACACGAGAAACATTTTTCTTATACCTTACAGGTGAGAAAAGATCTACTTGATGCAACAAATAAGTAGTGAAATATCGACTACATAGCTGTCAGCATATATACCGGTAATACGGGGGGGGGGGGGGGGGGGGGGGGGGGTGGGGGACGTAGCTCATCTCCAAAGAGAAAAAAGTTCCCTACGGACCATAACGTAACTGAGATAAGTTAATTAATATATTAATACACGTCTTATTATAGGTCTATATGTGACATTTTAATAAATCGGCACATACAAGATCTTATAAAGTAGGATTAATAACAAATTGTGAGGTTAGACAGTCGCAAAGGTCATAATCAAATACATTTACAGTTGGTACTTTTTACAGGTTGTAGATGAACCTAAATGATTCACAAAGACACAAACAAGACCACTTCCAACAAAACTCATATTTAACTTTACGTAACTGAGTAACATATCAGTGATGACGTTCAATTAACTCAGAGTGGAGGATTAAACCCTACAGCCATCTACACGACTATCCCGTTGTCACTTAGCACTCTGTTAGCAATTTACTATTAGCATGCTAGCTGACTAGCGTGGTACCTTTTGTCAACAAAACAATAATCTAAACTTGAATCAAACAGGTTTCTTTTCAGCCCGACATATAAAAAGAGCGTTTGGAAAACAAAGCTGTATCTCACCTATTGGCTAACGGTGCTTTTAAATGTTAAACTGGTTGAGAACATGAACGCTTTACCGTCCTTGAGGAGACGGTACGCCTGAAGCAGGAAACTTACCAACACATGGTCGAACTTTCAAAACAAAAGCCCTGCGGTGAAAGCAAACTGATGCGTACTTTTAAAAGTCAGAGTTTCTTGCTTTAAAATGCTGAAATGTGGATCGTTTCCCCATAATACTTAGAAATAATCGAAGATTTGAACTGAATGATTTCGAATAAAATATTATATAATTTTTTTAATTTTCGAGACATACAGTGTTAGTCAGTGGCCATGGTGCACAACAATGCGCTTTATAGTTAAACATTTTCATTGAAAGAACAAACCGGAAATTTGCATCTGTTGCAGTTTCTAATTTGACAAAAGTAGTGATGCAGTTACCAGCATAGACATTGATTTCAATTATTATGTCTATGGTTACCAGAGGGTAAAAACTGTAGAACACAAGCGTCGGACACATTTTAACAAAACTTGCTCCAGTTGCTACCTTATGGAACCTGTAACAATATCTCATTTAATGCAAAAAATATAAAAACACCAAAAAATTAATTATGTATAAAAACTAGGAAATGTTGATTTAAAAAGCATGTTTGGAACACGTCGTATTTTTGATGAACCACTGAACAACAATAAATTGTTGGTCATTAAATTAGCTCACTATGGTCACAGATATAATTAAACATTTACTTTTTTTCATCTAAGTAGTTAATCGCTTTTAATTTGAAGTGTTAAAATTACCGGAAGTGGATTGCATGTTGTGAAACTTGACGGTCTCTTAGGTCGCAACGAGCAATGCTACCCTTTGTTAGGAGAAGTGGCAAGAAATCTTGTTTTAAAACAAGATTTGCTTAGTTGAACAGTCGGTACCACCGGGGCTTTCGGTATTTGTTCTGGATTGGGAAACCAGCTGATTGGAGTTTGTTAACAGGACTTCTTATCTTATAGTTTAGCGTGTTAGCTGTGCAGGCAACAACTCGGCATAATGTCGCTTCACGGGAAAAGAAAAGAAATCTACAAATACGAAGCTCCATGGACGGTCTACGCGATGAACTGGAGCGTTCGTCCAGACAAACGTTTTCGCTTGGCGTTGGGGAGTTTTGTAGAGGAATATAACAACAAGGTGCGTAGTGTTGTTTTTCGTCTAACGGCTAGCTAATTTATGCTAATGCTGTCTTGTGCATCGTGGCTTCAGATATCCGTTCTAACTGTGTTTTTGTTTTGTACAACTGCTGTGATGTGTTATATTAGCAGATCATTACTTATCCTGTAATTTCTGGTAGTTGATTGCATTTTTCTACCCCCATAGTTATTTGGCTAATACATGTTTGTGTTCAGGTCCAGCTGGTCGGTCTGGAGGAAGAGAGTTCAGAGTTTGTCTGCAGGAACACTTTTGATCATCCTTACCCCACCACCAAGATCATGTGGATCCCGGACACCAAGGGGGTTTATCCAGACCTGCTGGCCACCAGTGGGGACTACCTGCGCATATGGAGGGTAGGATGAAACCGTGTGTTGTTGTGATGATCATACATGATGAATATTTCCTCTTGGATGATGATGATATACACAGGGCGTCAGGGGTGACTGAATGTTGTGAGCATGGAAATCTTTTTTTGTCACTCAAAATTGAACATTCCTGGAAGAATTTGTTTAGCTGTATAATGTTTTTCATTCACTTTTCTATGACAAATTTACCACCCTAGTAATGCAGATGCATAATTCAATCATTTTATCTTAAACATCATTTAGAGAGAACTTTAATGATCTGGGATCAGATGAGACAGTCTCTGAATTCCTTTGCTTTTGTCTCACAGGTCAGTGACACTGAGACACGTCTTGAATGTTTGCTGAATAACAACAAGAACTCAGACTTCTGCGCTCCCCTCACCTCCTTTGACTGGAATGAAGTTGATCCGAATTTACTGGGTAAGAATCCATCATGTTGCTGGTAAAAATGCTTGTAAATAATATTCTGATTGAATTGGGTTAATGCAGTACCTTTTTTTCCTCTCGTAGGAACGTCCAGCATTGACACCACCTGCACCATCTGGGGGTTGGAAACTGGTCAGGTTTTAGGACGAGTCAACCTGGTTTCTGGACATGTGAAGACCCAGCTGATTGCGCACGACAAAGAGGTCTGTCTGTTCTTCAAAATGTGTCCCTGCAAGAAGCCAGAATTTTAAATGTAAATATTTAAACTCAATATTGAGCTGCAGTTCCCTGGATTTAATGAAAAGTATAAAAAAAAATCTTTAGTTTCTGTCCAGTTTTTGTTTTCAGGTTATTTCCATTGAGGTAAAACGTTAAGGGTTTTGATCATTTAAGCCTATTGTGGCCAACCTACACAGAGATTGTGTCTAAATAGAAGAAAAGTAAAGATATTTTGAATCATCAAGTACCAAACCTAGGGTGTTACGGCCCAACTCGATGGAAAAACACAGTGGAAACCGGTTAGTGAAAGATTGATCTTCATAGAACCTGGACCTCAACAGTGTTGAAAGAGTTTGAGTTAATCTAAAACAAACAAACAAATAAGCCAACATAAAAAAATCTTTGGATATGGAATATTACTAAAGACTATTTAAAGAGGTCAGAGGTCAGCATATCTGCAAATTCAAGTTGTGTACAATAACAAAAGCATAAAAGTTGTAATAAATTGCACAAATTATTTTTTTAAACTTTATTAAATTTAGCACAAAATTCATTAAACTGATGCATCAGTTTCCATCTTTGTTCATGCAGATGATAAAGAAATGAATATATTAGTGATGGTGAGATGAAACCTAGTGATGAACTGAAGCTTTCCATCCAACTGCTCAACTCTTGATTTGAGGCATTGTGATGATTAATTTGCTCTATTGCGCCATCAAGTGAACGATTTAAGTAAAACAGGCACAGCGATTATATTGATGTGTGTGTACCTTATAAACTGAATAAATAAATTAATGTTTGTCATGGCGATATATAAATTCTGAATATTGTCTTAATCTGCCCTTTTATTACAATATCTAGTACGCAATACAATTCCACAACAAAACGTTACGGGGGAATCAGCAGTGTTTTCTGCCTCGTTTATGTACAATTCCGCAACAAACCGGCGAGCCAGTTTCTGAATTGGTCACGTGGTACGGACTGCCAGTGAGGCCTCGAACGTCACTACATACATAATCAAAACAAGCCTCGATACGCGCTTCACAAAAAACTCCCCAGATTACCCGACACGCTTCAAAGCGTCAACTCAAAGGACTCATCACTAGAATATGGATGTTTTTGTTGTTGTTTTTGTTACTAGTTTTCATTGATGTATAACTCCACTTTTTCAGATGTTTCATTGTTTTCCCACAAAGTTGTATTAAAATAACTAAAACTTGAACTCGTAGTTATTTAGTTGAATATTTCGAGGCAGCAACATTTTTCTGCATCCCTGGAAATGAGGACCAACCTTTGATACTTGCTCATCTCTTTTCCTCCTCAGGTGTATGACATCGCGTTCAGCCGCGCTGGAGGAGGCAGAGACATGTTCGCCTCTGTCGGTGCTGATGGATCGGTCCGCATGTTTGACCTCCGACATCTGGAGCACAGCACCATCATCTATGAAGACCCACAGCACCACCCGCTGCTCCGCCTCTGCTGGAACAAACAGGACCCCAACTACCTGGCCACCATGGCGATGGACGGCATGGAGGTGGGTTGGGCAGCCTGATGGCTGATTAATGCTTTAAACTGTGACGAGCAAACTGGAAATAAAAAAGGTTCAAATTAGGTTTTTATTTGTTTTTTTTATCTAGAATCTACAGTTTTATTTTCTTTTTGCTGCAGAAGCTAAACGAACTCGTGTTTGTCTTTGTGACAGGTGGTCATCCTGGATGTTCGTGTGCCCTGCACTCCCGTGGCTCGGCTCAACAACCATCGCGCCTGTGTTAACGGCATCGCCTGGGCGCCTCATTCCTCATGTCACATCTGCACTGCAGGTGAGTGGGCGTCTGGCCTCATTAAAACCACACAGAGGAGGAGGTGTGTGACCTCAGGCATCAGTAAATTGGATTCAGGATGTCCAGGCTGGAGTTTAATTTGTTTTCATTTAAAAGTTGTAAAATGGTTTGTGAAACTGTCTCGACAGTTTTTAGGAGGTTTAACAGACGGCGTGCCCCAGACCTTTTGTTTTTGTTATGCAGCTCACTTTAACGGTCTTGGCTTTATTCAACTGAAAGAGGTTTTCTTTATTTAGTGGAACAACCAGACATTCGTTATTCCATTTTGCTCCAGTCTTTCCTTTCATTGATTTTGTTCCTTCCATCAGCTGACGACCACCAGGCTCTGATCTGGGACATCCAGCAGATGCCACGTGCCATTGAGGATCCCATTCTGGCCTACACCGCTGAAGGGGAGATCAACAACGTGCAGTGGGCCTCCACGCAGCCGGACTGGATCGCTATCTGTTACAACAACTGCCTGGAGATCCTGCGTGTCTAAAGACACAGAAAAGGAGCACTGTTTCACATTTGGACTTTGGTTGTACTCATCCCTTTACTTTTACGAGGAGGAAGAGGCCATGTGAACTTTCTGTGTTTGGAGCATCACACATACACACACGCGCTCCACAGGTTAACATTTGTTCTCCATGTCTTTACTCCTCTGCTCTTCTATTAAACGTGTAAGCTCTTATTTATTTGGCTCAGCAGCTGTAAGCAGAACCAGTGCTGTGAACTTGGAGCTGGTCTTGATGAAACTCAGTTTTTTTATTCTCCTTGGTGTCATTTCAGCCAGATGAGAGATTAGCAGGAAGGATTTCGATGTTGTGCATTTCCTCGGTTTGAGTTTTCGGAGGATGAAACGAGCCGCTGTAGTGGGGAGAAGTCTGCCTCTCTGATATGTAGGATTATGTTGTAGCCTTCTTGTGAATGCATACCATGTTATTGGTGAATCAAGGATTGATATATTATTAATATTAGTCTTGTTTACTTATGTGGCAGTTTGAGCTGTTAAAACGACATCCTCTCTGGGGATGATTCCAGATTTGTAACCTGTGCAGCTTTTTAAAACAGAGCAACTTTAGAGCTTTTTGTCACTGCAGCTGTGTGTTTCTGGCAGATGCCGGGCGTGCACACCAACACTCAAAACCTTCCAGAGTAAAGTTTTCAGGCCTTTTCACTTCCTGTTTCTTCTCTTCTGATTTGTTGAAGATTGTTCTTGGAAAGCTGCGTTTTTCTCTGTTAGGGTGAGTTTTGAAATGAATGGAAACAACTTTCTGAGGTTTTTTTTCTTGTGTTCAATAATCAAAGGGTCATGTCCTTGTAGCATGCCATTACAAGGCAAAGTGTACATACATATAAATATATCAAACTCAAATGTTGGTAAGCCGAGTGTTCATGTTGTAGCTTTTTTCATAAAGTTTATTATTGAATTTGCTCTAATAAAATGTATTCCTTCATGTGTTAGAAACTGGCTTCCAGTTGTGTTGCATTATTGTTATTGTTATTTTAGTATTTTATTATTTATTATTTTATTATTATTATTTTATTGTTTTAAATTATTTTTTATTCTATTTTATTCATATTTTATTTTTTTTGTTATTTTATTGTATTATATTTTTATTTTATTATCGTTATTTTTTCATATTTTTTTATTATTATTGGATGGTGTTTTACAAAGCAAACCTAACACCCAGCTCTTTTTGGCTGAAAGACATTTTAGGGTCAGGTTCTATTAAAACCCAGTTAGATCACCATGGTAACATAATTGAATCAGAACCTGCACTGAAGCAGTTCTGAGTTTGAGATTAAATTATCTGTAAAAAAAATAACCTATTTACTGATAAAACAAATCAAATCAACACCACAAGTTAGTGTTTTCTTTCTTGCAGTTATACGTTTTATTATGGAGAATTTAAAACTAATTTAAATAAAACAGAATAGTGTCACATCCACACGGCTCACAGTGAAACTTCTTGTACGATTTGTGATGAGTTGTTTTTAAATATACGTTTTCGTTTTTCCTTATTTCTAATTATTTGTCAGTTATTTTTTCTCCTGGCCAGATTTAAATTTTATAATAAAGAATAAAAAGGAGATCATTTCATGGTTGAGGTAAAAATCTAAAAGTAAGAATTTGATGCATTTTTGCGCAGCATCACTTTTAAACAACCATGTCACATAATGGGATTTATTTAAATACTTGTGTGTCCTTTAATGACGTAAAACATTCTTTTTTAAAAGGTTCAGAAAGGGTGTGATATTTAAGCCGTATGCATTCTCATGAGACTGTTGTTGCTGTACATCTCACACCAAAACATTCCTAGGGCTGGGCGATATGGTCTAAAATCAGTATCACGATATATTGAGGAGTTCACCTCGATAACGATAAATGGACGATAACTACATGTATGCACAAAACAAACGTCCACTAGATGGGACTGACAGGTGTACGTTGAGTCACTTTATCATGTGACTCGAGTTGGTACAGCTTCTTAAAGGGACATGAACGTTGCCAACCCACTCACATCTTTTCTTGTTTTTTAATTATTGAATTTATTGATATGGAAAAAAACGATATTGGTTAGACTCAGAAATTTCGATAACGATAAATTTTCTATTTATTGCCCAGCCCTAATACAGATCCACAAAATAATCGTAAATGTTTTCTTTAATGTCTCTGAAAACTTAAAAAAATCCTCAGTAATAATGTAGATTATTAGATTTTCCTGACCTGTTTCAGTAAACTGTGGTCCACTGGCTGCTGAGGGTGGGTCTTCCTGTCCTTGTTTATGCCTCTTTACAGATTACCTTTGGACTCATTAAGTCATAAAAACTTTGCTGTCACTCCTTCAGCAGCAAACTTTAACGTTAAAGACCAGAACACAGATTAAAGATCAGTGTTTCTTTAGAAATCAGCTTCTTGTAAGATGGTTTTAATCTGAGATGGCAAACAGCAAACTGTCAGCGTGTAAGTGTTCAAATCTTTCTTTTATAAATGTTTTTTTAATGTACACACTTCTTAATGAAGTATATTTATTCTTCCTGTTTGAGTTAGGGGGTGGATTATGTCCTTCCCAGTTGAAAATTGTTCTTCTTGGAGGAAGGAACTCAGGAAAGAGCTCTCTGGGGAACCTGATCCTGGCCAAAGAGGAGTTTGTCACCAAGGAGAGGACGTCTTGCTCTCAGCGGCTGGGAGTGGTGGCTGGATGCAGGGTCACAGTGGTGGACACTCCCGGCTGGTGGTGCGACTTCACGGCTCAGGACACGTCTCTGCTGGTGAAGAGGGAGATCAGAACCAGCTTGTCGCTGTGCTCACCAGGCCCTCATGTGTTTCTGATCACAGTGAAAGCCAGCTCAGCCTTCTCAGAGAGGCGTCGCAGATCTGTGGAGGAGCATGTGTCCCTGCTGGGTGAAGGCGTATGGAGTCACTGCATTGTTGTCTTCACATTTACCGACAGGTTTGAGCACATAGAAGCAGAAGAGTTTGTGCAGGGAGCAGGAAAATCCCTCCGCTGGCTCACAGACAGGTGTGGACAGAGGTGTCACAGTGTCCTCCTGAACGATGACACTAAAAGAGAAGAACTGCTGGTGAAGATACAGAAACTTGTTACAGAAAATGGAAACAGAGTGTTTGAGATGCAGGACAGCATCTTGCAGGAAGCTGTGGAGGAGCAGAGACGGGTGGATGAGAGGGCTCAGATCAGATTTTTAAGGATGAAATCTTACAGGTCTCTTATGAGAGGTGAGTCAAAATGAACAACACCTGTCACATAAAATTAAAATCAAGCAAACACAACTTTAACTTTATATTTAACCACAACTTATGCTGCTTTTAATTTAAATACCAATCAATATAAATAAAATTACGAAAAAAAAATCTGAAAAAATATAAATTAAAGACAAATCTGTAAGAACACCTAAGCTAGACTTAAGCTCTGATTAATATTCACACTTTTGTTTTTCCAGAGAGGTTAAGACCCGTTACTGATATCCGCATTGTGCTGCTTGGAGCAAAAGGTTCTGGGAAGACCTCAGCTCTGAATACAATCCTGGGCAGAGAGAGCAGCCAGCGACCTGGTAGAACAGCTCAGTGCTGCGTTGGAGAAGGTGTGGTGCTTGGGAGACAGGTGACTGTGGTGGACACACCTGGCTGGTGGATGAACTACTTCTGTGATGAGACGTCTCTCTTTGATCGGAGGGAAATTGTGCTCAGTTTGTCCCTCTGTCCTCCGGGGCCCCACGTCTTTCTGCTGGTGATCCGTGTGGACCGAGCTTTCCCTGAAACCTACCGGAGATCAGCGCAGGAGCACCTGGAGCTCATCAGCCAGCACATCTGGAGTCACGTCATCCTGCTGTTCAGTTTTGGGGACTGGCTGGGAGGGACGACCACTGAGCAGTACATCGAGAGTGAGGGAGAGGCTCTGAGGTGGCTTGTTGAGAAATCTTGCAACAGGTACCACGTTCTGAACAATAAAACAAAAGGAGATGGATTTCAGGTCCGAGAATTGATCAGGAAGATTGAGGAAATGATGAGTGGTTGCGACGTTGGTTGGCATTATGAGATTGAAAGAAAAGACTTGGAGGAGCTGGAGAGGAGAATGAAGTCAGAGGCAGAAAGAGCAAGAGAAAGGCTGATGAAGAAGGAAAAGCAGAGGCAGATGGCCAAGTCTGAGCTTGGTGAGTTCTAGAGAAGAAAGATGCTTTTCTAGTGAAACAATAGTTGTTTTCTGCTCTGATTCTCTAATGTGCAACATTTATTGTTAACAGAAAAGCTACATTGTCTTCAAGAGCTGAGGATAACGCTTGTTGGTGGCAGGAAAGCAGGAAAAAGTTCATGTGGAAACACCATCCTGAGCAGCAAGTGCTTCAGCACTGACACCCAAACCTTCTCCTGCCATGAAAACCTCTGTAAAATAACTGGGAAGACGATATCAGTTATGGACACCCCAGGATGCTCCCCTGTGCCCTCTGAACTCCTGATGACACCCTGCGCTATCCTCCTGGTTGTCAACATAAGCTCCTCATTCACAGATCTCCACGTAGAAGCCATAGAGAAACAGCTGAAGGCTGGAGGAGGCCAACTGTGGAGCAGAGCGATGGTCCTGTTCAGCTACGGTGATTGGCTGGGAGGCACAAACATCGAGGAACGCATCGAGAGCGAAGGAGAGCTGCTGCAGGGGCTTGTAGAGCGGTGTGGGAACAGGTATCACGTTTTAGACAATAGAAACTGGGGAGATGGAGCTCAGGTGAGGGAGCTAATCGAGCTGGTGGAGGAGATGCTGCTAGGACAAAGGATGGCTGTTCTTCACAACAGTGATCAGATGTGTAAAAGAATTCAATCAGCAGATGCAACACCAGGAAAAATGGACATGAAGAACAAAACGATCTGCAGACATCAGCTGTCTACAGACTGTGAGTACCTTCCAGGCAGTGAAAGTTTTGGGGTGTGCACACCAAATTGGTCCCTGTGGTAAGTCTGGGAGACTTTAGTCGTCAATTGCATTTTTTTCGGGGTGGGCGTGGGAATGAGCCCCCGCACCGTGAGAATAAACATCACATGTCTAAAGCGGATCTTCATCCGTGTATGTCACACATCACGTGATCAGGAACCATAAAATCAATGAATTAGCAGATAGTTTTGGGACGCTGCTGTGAAAAAAGCGATGCGCCAACCGGACATGCTTCTGCAGCTCACGCTTCGGCAACAGATTGTGAAAGAACGGATAACGCTAGAAATACGGTGATTCTTCCTGATGTAAGAAGTGAGTCTACTCTTTCTTTTGGTAGTTTTGGCGTTTACATGATCATAGAGCACAATGTTCTGTGACTCTTCAAAAAACAGTAAAAACGCTCAAAAACGCTGGCAGTCAGGGGCTTTCTGATCAGAAAATGGCTGGCAGTTAATGAGTTAAGGGGGGTAGTCTTCCCTTGGGGTTGGGGTGGCCAACAATTTTCCAGGGGAAGCCACGACCCCCCTGGCCACCCCTTGAAGGCACCACTGATCACATGTTGTTATTGTAGCTGATGAAGGAGCCACTTCAGCCAATGAGCGATGAGCAGATTTCTATCTTAGGAGCTCTGATGGAGAACAGGCTGGGTTCATACTAAATCACATCATGTGTTTTCCTTTCAGTGACTGATTCATCCTCATCCTGCTCAGAGAGTTCAGACGCTGCTCAGACTGTGGCTTTAAGGACAGGAAGACAACCTGGGTTCACGTTTTTGGACAGAAACAGCTTCAAGTTGTTTGTTGCCTCAGTTCTCAAACAGGAAGTGAGATGGACAACAACAGACCTGCCTGTAAGGTTTCCCTACAACCTCCTGAGACTTAACAATGACAGCCTCACGCTCTCACCAAGACGTCCAACCATGCTGCTGGTTTCATGTCAGAGTCAGCCTAGCGTGTCCTCAGAGGACGACGGGATCAGCCTGCATTCCCTCTGCCATCCTGCATTGAGAGAGCGGTCTCTCCAGAGGGTTTGTGAGTCTGGAGACCTGCAGGCCCTGATCGACCAGTGGGGCCACAGCAGCCTGGATGAGCTGGAGGCCTTCATTGACTCTTACTTTGAGATGGTGTGGGAGCAAACCATGAGTTCATTTCAGCCTGCTGAATGTGACCATTCTGCCACAGAGCAGGCTGCTCTCACCAAGGAAGATGGAGGAGGAGAGGTGCTTTTATCCATTGATAGAAAACTTTCAAAGCTGGAGCTCCTGGAGGAGATCAGGAGTGAGTTGGCCGAGCTGAAGAAGAACCTGGAAAGCAGCAGGAAGGCCATACAAGAACTCAAGGAGAAAAATGAAAAGGGGTCTGATACATTATGATAATTAACATCCTTTTATTCTTGCAAATTCACTGCATGTCTGAATTTAAAGGGAAAAGTGTGAAATAAAAACAAGAACGTTTTACAACAGTCCACCACTAGATGTCACTGTTGCATAACAATAGGTTGTTGCAGCGTGAGTCTGTAGATTTGTTTTCACTGAAAACTTTCCTAATCCTCCACTAGATGAGATCAAATTATTTTTGATTTACATTTTTGTTGGAAACTAACGTTGAAATTTAAACGTATAAGAAATTGTAGAATATATGGCCGGGAGGCGCATGTGTGCATTAGAATGTGGTGTTTTAGTTAGGACTTGTTCTGTTTGGTGATTCAAGACAAGTTTTATAAAAAATGTCTTTATGTGTATTAAACCCTAAAGACAATAGCTTCAGCGCTTTTCTTATTATTGCATTCACTATTATAAACCTTAACTGGATGAGAAATAAAAGACACAATAGACTTCCTTGAGGCTGTAATAGTCAACGTGACATTTGTTTATTTTACTGCAGCTGTAATAAATAGGATGGAGACAGCAGGGTATTTGGTGCATTTCAGACAAAAGGTAACACAAATTGCTGCAGTATTATGGAAATTCTGACTTTTAAACAATTCCAACTTTCTTTGGTAGGCTCCCAATATTGAGGTATACTCCTGCGCACAAGCTTTCGGTAGAAAACAGCATTCTGTTTATCCCTTTGGGTCTTAAAATCTTCAAATGAGAAGTGTTTTCCTGTCTCCAGTTTATACCCCCAAAACACAGAAGAATCTGACAGAAGTTAAAACAAAAAAAATTGATGCACCCATTATTCTTTCAAAAGATGAAACAATAAATCTGTGCAGCGTTCATTCAAAATGGTCATTCAAACTTCCAGACTTTATCGAGGGCTTTCGAGTGAGTCACACTTAGTCGTCGAAGCTAATAGGACTCTGGCAGAATAAACAGTCCACTCCTTTCAAGGCTGTTGTCTTAAATACGTAATTAAGGCAACACTAAGAGGTAGGTGACAGCTTTATCACCTGCACTATGTAGTTTTTTTCCCTCTTGCAAATACAAAAATAGCAAATAAAGGAAACAATTGGTTCATTCCTTTGAAGTATTTTCATTGTGTCTTTATCCCACCTGTAAAAATCACATAAAGCAACTTTCCAAGTCACAAAGTAAAACCCCTCAGAAGTAGATGTGTTTTAAAGGAAATATCACCCTGCTGAAAAAACCCAGCATAGCTGGTTAGCAGCATATGTTGTGTTGTGGTGCTGGTATGCTGGTCCAGCTTGCAATGCTAGCCCAGCATGGGATGCTGGTGATGGGTAGCTGGACCAGCATGCTAGACCAGCATCCCATCTTGGATCAGCATACTGGATAAGCATTGTATGTGTATGCTGGTTCACCAGCTAAACCAGCACTAAAACACAACATATGCTGGTAACACCTGCTGGTTTATACTGGTTTTTTCAGCATGGTAACAGGCCTACATTCAGAGGGTGTGTGTGTATGACTCAATATATTAAGGAGTTTGAATTTGAATGTTAGTTTGGTGCATTAAAAAAACTTTAAAATAAATAAATAAGTGACGCTTAGCCTGGCGGGGTGGGGGGTGGGGGTGGGGCAGGCAAAGCCTGGCGGCTGCCAGGCACATGTAACGCTGGGGGAAACCCTGTATATGGGCAAGCCATATGGGTCCCAACAGGGTTTGTCTGCGGTTTCCACAGTGGCCCCATGGGGGTTTGCCCAGACAGATTTTTGCCCACATAGGTCCTACATGGGTTTTCAGAGGGTTTGACTCAAACATGGGAAAAACCCCTGTGGGGCCACCATGGAAACCGCAGACAAACCCTGTTGGGACCCATACGGCTTGCCCATATAGATCCCATATGGGGTCCACCTATGTGCGCTGGCTGGGTGCTAATTTGTCAGCATCTTATTAGTTAGTTTGCTGGTCTGTTGGTCAATAAAATCAAAGTGAGACAAAACTCCTGGTTAACTGACACTGCTCAAGTCAGAAATCATCACTGTGTGAATGTGACCATCAGTAGTAATTAGTCATAGTATCTGGTCTAGTTTGTTTTCCTCTCGTCAAACGAAGACGTTAGCAGGAGCTCAAGGCAGGCTAGCAAGCATCCAAGATGCTAGCAATGTTCTGTGGTTAGCAATACCACAACCAATACCACTAAGTCGCGAACCTCTCACACCAGTGTTCTGTTGCTAAATACATGAGTGTGTTATGAATGGAGGACCCAGGGAAGTGTGGCGGTTCGGCGAGACCGACAACCGGATGGTCCAATAGTTGCTTTCGGTCCAAAACGTGTTATTGGTGGAGGTTTTTAGACAAATACAAGAGAACCACTTTCTTACTTTTTTAAAATCTCCACAATATATGTATAGCTATACAATGTTGGAAGGTTGTTAAGTAGCATGAAAAAACGTTTTAAGCTAATTTGTTTTCCAAATTTTCTATAACAGCTTTAATTTGTGCTTTTCTGAATCTGGCATCACTTTTATCACACGTCCCATATTTGGCTCTGACAGCTCATGTGAGTGGAGCTCAAGACCTCCCAAAGGTTGTGATGGGAAGGTAAGAATCTCACTTGTAGGAATAGGAGGGTGACATTTTTAAAAAGGACTTTCTGAAATAATTACAGCAAACAAGTTTTTTTGTCTGCAATCATGGTCTGTTTCTCTCTATCAGTCTTCATCTTGGCATTTTCTCTTTTGCATTATACCTCTTTTGAGCATCATTCCTCCCTCCTTTCTCCCTCCCTGCTGCCTTATCATCTATCTTCCTCTGTTGTCAGCATGTCATTCCTCCACTCGATTCTCCTGCCGCTCATTCTCTCTCCTCTGTCACTCTGCCATCCCATCCTCTCTGCAGGGCTCCATCTCATGGTCTACGATCCTTCTCTCAAATCAAATCTCGAGCGCTCAGCCCTCCCCGCTCATTACAGGAGGCCTGTAAAGAGGGAGGAGGTGAAGGAGAAATGGATCTCCCTATTCTCTCTCTCTCTCTGCATTGTGGAGGCAGTTCAGGAGACAATTCTGAATCCACATCTATCTCCATTAGCAGGACAGCAGTGCAACCAGCATATCCCGCTGCCCTGTATCACGTTTCACTGCCTGTTATTTTTCCAGGTGGAAAAAGAAAACTAGGAAGGGAGATGAGCAGAAGCCAGAAACCAGGATAGAAAATACAAGAGATGATTTAAATTCACGCTAAACCCCATCTGTGATGTCTGGGAAACAGAAAAGTGTGCTAGGACTCAGTTTTCTGTCATACAAATTTCACAAACTGATCATAGGAACCAAACACAGCTTGTGTTATGTCAGCCCAAGAGTGTGTTTCCACACAGTCAGGATTGTGAAAACATCACTTTACGGTCTTGGATTTGCATTACAACTGTTTGGTCCAGTTTGTGTACACTCCCACAAGAACAATAAAGCTGTGGAAGGTTGTAGGCTACCTCAGGAAGATGGCATGCAACTACAGATCTGCACAAAATGTTGTCAGAAATGTTTTTTTCTGAAGATACAGAAAAATGCTTAAATATGTGTTTCAAAAGGGCTGCATCTTATTATTTTATTAAATCGGCAGGCTTTTAACCTTATCTAGTCATCGCCTACTGGGACCTTTCAGAACAGCTGCAGTATAAACATCTTTAGACATTTTCCCATAGCCCATTGTGAGAAAGAAAGACTTTTTCAGTATAAAATGCTTTCATGGCAGCATTGTGTGAGTTGAAACTCAGTTCACTCATGCATGTTTATGACAGAAAAGAGAAAAAGCCAAATCTTTGTCAGACAAAATGTTTTTAGAAAAGACACTTTTTTCCAGTGATGACATGAAAACCAGCAACCTAATGTGGGAACCTTTGGTCTCGTTGGGACTTTATCACGTCACATATGGCCGGCAGAAACAGTTTCTCTTAAATGGTTCAGTAGTGGTCTGGCCTCTAATGTGGAGGTGATGGAGGAGTATGTGTCAGAAGTAAATGAGGTATATTTGGCTTTGGTAGCACCTGGACCAGACCTGAGAAACCACATAACCACACACACACACAAACACACCAAGACCTCAACTATTCCATCTTCCCAAATCCATGTCTGTCATTCTGTCCCATCAGGACACAACGGGTCAAGGAAACAACCTCAAGGCCAAAGATCAGGAAACAATTAGGAGGAAATAACTACACTCCAGTGGGCCAGATTCCAGCACCATTTTGGAAACGTGTCTGTTTCTCAGAAGGTCTCGCTCATTAAATCATTAACCCCACAACTGGAGGCCACAGAAGAGGAAAAGTAACACAGTTCTGTCAAAAATTTAGATGACATCTGCTACGCATGCAGCTTTAGCAAACACTGAGCGGAGAGTCCTCTGTAAACCAGTGGAAACATACTGGGATTGACCCAGAAGCTGATTTATTCTTCACAAATTTAGCTCCCAGCTTGAAATCATGTGGAACATTTTAAATAAATAAATAAATTCTAGAACGTTTTTGAGATATTAGACTGTCAGTTTTTATTTTTTAAAACTTTCACTTTGCCATGAAATACCTCAACTTATGCTGAAAGAGCAGGTGCTTCAGGAATCCCAAAGAAAATATTGTGACTTTAGAACTTTTTATTTTATTTCTTATTCACACCACCTGACATCTGTCTTCAGTAGAGCTTCAGCTATTCATTGTAGACACATGATGTACATCGCCAATTTCCTTAAAATTGGATTAAAACTGACTAAATCTTAAAGGTGAGCGTAAGGTTCTCTGATAAATGTAGAATACTTGTTCTTTTTGAAATACGACCGGTCACTCTGGGTTTCACACAGATGCTAAACATGAAAACAGTCTTTTATCTTTATTTCCTGCACTAGCTGCAAAAAAGAAAACAGACAGAGAAACGCTCGAGTCAGAAAAAGCCACACAGATCTACGTCACACTGAAATTTATCATCATGGACTCACCCATCTTGGCTTGTGATGGGGACGGCTGTTGTTGGTTTAGCGTCCAGGAAACAGCAGAGAACGTCTTGGCTAGTAGAAGCTAACTGTTAGCATTAGCAACTCCACCACATAGCAGAACTCCTCCAGGCAAGTGTTATTTGTGGAGATAAAACATCAACGTTGCAAAGCAAACAGAGTCAGTGGCAGATTCACGTTGCTGTTAGCCAATCAGAGGCAAGATGTTTGAATATCATGACTAATAATGTTTTCTGCCCCCCACTCCTTCGGATAACTTCTAATTCCTGAAACAGGAGTGCCACAACTTTTTTTTCCCTACAGAACTACTCGCAAGGCCTTCATTCAGCCTAGAGACCACAGTAAACTTATTGAAACAAGTGTAGGCCCACTTGATTTTGTCCCTCCTGATTACACTTGACTAAGTGGTCAACTTGCTCACATTTCCCCTGCAGACAGCTTTTAGACCTCGTTGATGAACCACAAGACTTCTCCACTTAGAATATTGCAGTCTGGACTTCATGTGAGTCACACGTCCTTTTTATGAACGCAGGAACCACATCCTTCACGTGTTGCAATGTTTCAGCTTGTATGAGATGTTTTGTCTTTTACTGGAAAATGAAGTCATGTGACAAGCAGAAGTCCAGAAAAATGGGGCTGGATACGACGTCCAGAAAATCAGTTTTTGAAACGCAATCTTAAGTTTGATCCTTACATAGAGATGGGTGAAGATTTGCAGATGAATTCTCCTGAAACTATTTATAACATCCACACGCTGAAGCAAGATAAAATTATATCAAAGCTTTGTTTTTTTTTTAACTAGAACATTTTAAAGTCCAGCCCATAAATTACAGCCATTCAGTTTCACCTGCATTGGCCCTAACCTGACACAGACACATCTGCAGGTTTGTATCCCAGTGGGACTTTAATACTACTTTTAAGAGTTGTAAGATTTTCCTGATCTTTACTTTTTTTTATTTACATATAGCTCTGAACGATTTTGTATCTCCTTGCTCAGACGCATATAAAAAGAGTAAAGCAGTCTCAGGGGGAAACGGTTTTATGACCGTGTCCTGCATCTCTCTCGCTCAGTGCGATGACTCATTCTATATGTTCACTTTAACACCTGACAACGTAAAATTTGGCAACCATTTATTGAGGGACCTAAACGTAATAAAGCGGTTATTTGCTGTGACACACTGGCACTCTCAGAGAGGTTATTTTATACATGGCAGAATCCATCAATAAAGCCTATCTTTGATACAGTCGTTAACATTATACGTGGATGACTGACTTTATTTGATAGCAGCTATTTGACACTGCAGCTTAAGGTCTTTTTCCAGCAGAAGAAAATGAGTGGAGAAGCCTGAGCTCTGTGGCTTGAATGACAACAACATTAAAGAGATGTAAAGAGGTTATTGAGATGCAAGTTGTGTAAAGACAGGAGTGGCTGTATCGTCTGCAAAATGAGATCATGGGGAAAAACCAGGAGAATGACTACAGAGCTGCAGTCAGTGGACACATCCAGTTCATTTTATAAACTCTTACATAAACACAACCTCCACAAGGAACTCACATGTGATGTTTATTCTGTCTCTGTGTTGCGGATTTCCGGAACATTACAAACCAGCAATGTATGCCGGCTGAGTGAACGTGACCGGTTATGAGCTTTGATCACTGAATCAGAAAGAATGATGGGATGGAAATACAATATGACTACACACCTGGTATTGCATGTCTGCAATAATGCAATCAGACCGAGATGAGGAAATACCAAAATCTGCACATTCAATAAGCAATTACAGCTATAAATATTCATAATTACTCAACTTAACTGAGTTATTAGTGGAAGTTCAGACTTCATTGTGGAGATAAAGGACCTGGTCATCAGTGTCAACAGCAATTTTTCAAACTTTGCGTTTAGATTCACTTTATAATTTCCTTCCGTTTCTTTCCTTATAATGAGAAATAGTGGGATCATTCATGGTATGAAGATACTCATGCAAATCAAATAAAGTGTGAAATGCGATTGCCCTGCTACATTGATAGCCTCGCTACTCCTTTGCTCCCAGAATGTGTTTTGCAGAAGTTGGTAGAATTTCTGACTGAATGTGGCAACAGGAGGTTTGATCTGTGCAACTTTAAAGAGGACCTAGAATGTAAACCAACATTTTCCTTGTTGTTGTTCAACAAAGACAGCTTGGGTGGTCAAAAGTAGCATGCCAAAAAGTCAAAGCCATGTTTGACCTACTTTTTATGTAAATTAGAAAGTTGAAAAAGGCGAGAGAAAACCTTCTGTTCTGAGAAAGCCTTCCTTAACACGTCATAAGGAGGAGCCACGCCTCCTCAAACCTGCATGTCTCCAGTGTCTGAGGTCCTCTGGGGAAACCAACCAATCAGCAAGCAGCTCATTATCATATTCATGTCCTGGCTGAGTGGGAGGGGCAAACAGCTCTTTTCACAGCAAGGCTGGTTTAGGAGTTTTAGAATGGCCTGTATCAGGGCTCCTGGGACAGATGAAAGCCTAAAGAACATTTCTTATGCTTTTTCGAGGCTCAAAGCAGTTTTAGATTGTTGATGAACTGCATTCTAGGTCACCTTTAAAGTCAAACTTCATATTTATAGTGAGAGAGCAGCCGTCTTTATCTACTCAGGTGCTTGACAGTCTCTTGATGTGCAGACAATAATCTCACCTTTTAAATCCGCACAAGCCCATCAATATTCCGTCACCAAAGCAGCTCATTCATTTGAATGATTACTGAGGTTGGCTGAAGTGCCATTATAAGAAGGAAGGGGAGAAACAAGTAAGAAAACAAATATTTCTTTCCATCCAAGGTTTTATTCTCACTCTGATGATAAGAGAATAACAACCATTTAAAAACTGCTTCCTGAACATGTCATTTTCACAAAGAGAAAAAGGAGTTAAACGATTCAAAAGTATATGATTATGTCACAAAAACACATAAAGCAGAAACAACAAAATCCATTTTTACAAATTAGTCAACTCTATGTCTAGAAGTTATTACACCTCAATGTCTCACCCCTCAGCAGGGCAATGTCTGCTCGCAGCATCAAATATTGAAGCTGCTCATGTGTTAGAGTTCTAACACCAAAGGACAATTTCTGTCTCATTGCAGGTGAGAAATCACAGGCAGCGTCTGTCTGGAGATAAGCCTGCGGACCCTGAAGAGTTTCCTCTCTTGTGCTGCACACTTGTTAGTGAAGAGGATGAGGAATGAGTACACGCTGGAGGCAGCAAAAAAGGAAATTCAGCAAGTCAGTTCACTGTCTTAAATATCAGGAAGTATATCTCCTTTAGACGCATTTAAAATAATCACGAACCCCACTTACATTAATATGTTTAAATAACCGTAACTCAAGACTCACACAGTTTTGCCTGAAAGCACAAACTTCTCACCTAATGGATTTCATCAGGATTAGTTAGAGCTGAACTTTGTATCTTAAATAAAATATGACTTTTGTAGGGGGAAAAATCTAATTCCTCCTTTGAGTGCTTCTAATTTAATTTGTAAGAAACCACTATGCCAAAGGGAAAACACCCATTAAGAGCATGGAAGAGTCTCTAACCCATGTCAGTCACTGCTTGTCGCTATGGTTACTGCCTGATGGATGTCTGATAGCCTCTTCTGCAGGGAGGGGCTTTAGAGGCAGCACTGCAGCAGCGCAGCATAATTCAGCAGGGAGAGATCTTCAAACATCGGGGTGAGGAGAGGGGCAGAACTGTCAACTCATCACCCTCTGGTGGTGAGTTGGATCCAGTGGTGGGGAACACTGCTGCACAGATGTGGCTGTGTTATTTACACACCTCTTTAGAGTAGCGTGGAGGCCCGGGGGCAACACCTGTATGAGTTATACTGGAGGGTTAGGGCAGGCTTTATAAGCCTTGTAGAACAGTGGAACAGATATTCATCCTTGCAAAATAGCTCAGGGGGATTTCTTGAAGGCTTCCGACCTTGCTTTAAAGCTGGGGTAGGTAGTTTAAAATTTTAAAATGAACTCATAAATGCTTAAATGTGACCTTGCTTTATGATATCAATTAGGAAATCTTTTGGAAATTATAATTGCTCTAAGTCCTTCCCCTGGCCTCTACGGCAAAACAAATCTTTCACATGAGCCCTAAAGTGTGGAACAGTAGATATGCATACCCACAAGAGGGCTTAAAACTGATGAAGAGTTTAGACAGGTTAATACTAAGTAATTTACTGTATTTTAGATGATTGTAACTGAATTTTATTTAAATAAAAGAAATAATAGTGCAGATAATTAGTGTATGCTGTATTTACCATAGGCTAATATTGCGCTAGCTTGCATGCTAACTTGACCTGCATTGAATTAATATCAATCTGTAGCTATTGTAACCGTGGAAGAGAAGGGAGGAGGAAACGAAAAGGGATTTATCTCGTGTGTATTGGTGCTAAGTGATGAGCGTAGTAATCAACCTTACATTACATCAGACTATTGTTTTAGCTTTCTCTTGACTCCTCTTTCCTTGCAGGTGAAGCAAGTCTCATTTGGCCAAAGGCAGTCACGGATTTTTTATGAACTATATTTTTTAAATTTGTTCAAATAAATGAGTAAATGTAACTGAGTACTGCCTGAGCCCTGATTCTATGTGTTAGTTTATTTAAAGCAAATGTTTTCTTTTCACTATTCTTGTCTCAGATTACAGTCCCAAATAAAAGGAGTTTATTGCCTTTTTCACACCACCTAAGTTTGCAGGTGTGATATTAGCTCAGTTAATGGCATCTCATTAACAGCAGTGATGTTCTTCTAAAATTAATGTTGTATATTATAAGATTACCTTATATATCAGCCACTGACAGAGGTTTAAACTGCTCAGAAAATAAATGGAACACAAAAATAAGACATCCTAGATCTGAATGAAATAAATATTCTTATTAAATACTTTGTTCTTTACATAGTTGAATGTGCTGACAACAATTCACATAAAAATGATCAATGGAAATCAGATTTATCAACCCATGGTGGTCTGGATTTGGAGTCACACTCAAACTTAAAGTGGAAAAACACACAACAGGCTGATCCAACTTTGATGTAATGTCCTTAAAACAAGTCAGAATGAGGCTCAGTAGTGTATGTGGCCTCCACGTGTCTGTATGACCTCCCTACAACGCCTGGGCATGCTCCTGATGAGGTGGTCGATGGTCTCCTGAGGGATCTCCTCCCAGAACTGAACTAAAGCATCCGCCAACTCCTGGACAGTCTGTGGTGCAGCGTGGAGTTGGTGGATGGAGTGAGACATGATGTCCCAAATGTGCTCAATTGGATTCAGGTCTGGGGAATGGGTGGGCCAGTCCATAGCATCAATGCCTTCATCTTGCAGGAACTGCTGACACACTCCAGCCACATGAGGTCTAGCATTGTCTTGCATTACGAGGAACCCAGGGCCAACCGCACCAGCATATGGTCTCACAAGGAGTCTGAGGATCCCTAACCCTAACCCAGGTTACCTCTGTTGAGCACATGGAGGGATGTGCAGCCCCCCAAAGAAATGCCACCCCACACCATTACTGACCCACTGCCACACCGGTCATGCTGGAGGATGTTGCAGGCAGCAGAACGTTCTCCACAGCGTCTCCAGACACTGTGTTCAGTGTGAACCTGCTTTCATCTGTGCCAGTGGTGAATTTGCCAATCTTGGTGTTCTCTGGCAAATGCCAAACATCCTGCACGGTGTTGGGCTGTAAGTACAACCCCCACCTGTGGACGTCAGGCCCTCACACCACCCAAATGGAGTCTGTTTCTGACCGTTTGAGCAGACACATTTGTGACCCGCTGGAGGTCATTTTGCAGGGCTCTGGCAGTGGTCCTCCTGTTCCTCCTTGCACAAAGGCAGAGGTAGTGGTCCTACTACTGGGTTGTTGCCGTCCTACGGCCTCCTCCATGTCTCCTGATGTACTGGCCTCTCTCCTGGTAACTCCTCCATGCTCTAGACACTACGCTGACAGACACAGCAAACCTTCTTGCCACAGCTCGCATTGATGTGTCATCCAGGATGAGCTGCACTACCTGAGCCACTTGTGTGGGTTGTAGACTCCGTCTCATGCTACCACTAGAGTGAAAGCACCGCCGGCATTCAACAGTGACCAAAACATCAGTCAGAAAGCAGAGGAACTGAGAAGTGGTCTGTGGTCACCACCTGCAGAACCACTCCTTTATTGGGGATGTCCTGCTAATTGCCTATAATTTCCACCTGTTGTCTATTCCATTTGCACAACAGGTGAAACTGATTGTCTATCAGTGTTGCTTGTCCATTTTAAGATTATTTTATTGTTTTTAATTCTCTTAATGAGCTTTCCCCTCCATACCTCTCTGAGCTATACTGCATCTCCATTCCCCTTCTTGGTCACTTCAATCAGCTCATTTGATTTCTTTTAAAATTTGTTGGCTTTATTATTTTTTGATTGATGTTTTTTTTCTGTATTTTTGTGCAGCACTTTGGTCAGTGCTCGTTGTTTATATAGTGCCCTATAAATAAACTTGGCTTGCTTCTTAAGTGGACAGTTTGATTTCACAGAATTGTGATTGACTTGGAGTTACATTGTGTTCCCTTTATTTTTTGAGCAGTGTCGTTATTCTCGTAAGCAAAATCATTTAAGGATACTGCTTCTAGGCCAACACATTATTTTCTCTTTTTTTATTCCTAACAGAGTCATGAAAACATGGAGGAGAAGCGTAAGATAATAGAGGTTGAAGAGAGACCCTGCTCACCAGCTGCTAGAGGATCTGATGTTTGCTACGTTTTCCCAGTGCAGACATCAACCACACATCACTGAACTAATTTCCCGATGGCCAGCAATTTTCCATGAGACAGGTAATCACACAACTTTACATTAATTCCACCATGAGATTAATTTAGTGTTATGGTAAGACTGTAGATTGTCATGTTGAAAAATATGTTCTTTTTTCTGCCTGCCACCTCAGATTAGTGCAGAAATCAGGAGAATTGTCACCACAGACTGTCTGGGATTTTTTTCAACGGACTTGACAGCCTGGTTCAAAGCCTGCCAGTGGTAGACGAAGCAGCAACCAAGTCTGGAAGGAAGACATTTTGGACTGCCTTATGAAAGATGTGAGTGGAACTGTAGATGGCTAGACAATTAGGCACTATTTATTATATATGTTAAAATATATTCAAGGGAAGACCCAGGACACGCTGGAGGGACTATGTTTAGGCTGTTGCCCCCGCGACCCGACCCTGGATAAGTGGATGAAAATGGATGGATAGATATTCCTTTGACAATAAAGTGCAAGTTTTCTTGAATCAATAATATAACTTTGCGAGTTGTTTTAACTCAGATTAGTTCAAACAACAAATAGACATTAATTAGACCACTGGTGTAACTTTATTATGAGTCCAAATGACAGAATTGTAAGTTTCCTTGGCAGAACTAATCAGTGTTTTTGAAAAGGAAAATTTTCCTTGGTTAGTCCTTTCAACGTAAGAGTATCAAGTTCAAACAATACATTCATATCAAATGAGGAAATTTTATCATTTAAAGTAGCTCTCCGGAGTATTTCTTTTATCTGATGGCACCATCTAGTGGCTGACAAGCGTATCACACCAATAGTCGGGTCGACTCGGTAATTTAAGATGGCGACTGCACGTTTCTTGTTTATGAATGTGCTTCTGTAGCCGACAAACAGAGCTAAAACACGTTGTTTTACAAGTATTATTCTCATGTCATGTTGTGTTTTCATATATTTATATTTTAAAGACTTATTTGTCTGTGAAAAGTTCATCAACTCTGCTTCAGCTGAGGTACTTCCTTAAATTTGAAGCATGTAAGCGGTAGTCTAACGCTATTGGTTAGTTCTGGTCGGCGCTCAGTTTCCTATTGCATGAATTTTACAGGGCAGGGGGCGGGCTTAGCAAAAAAAAAAAGACATATCGCTTACATTATATCACACTACATGATAAGACAATCACTTTTATGGATTTCTGAAAAATCATACATAATTCCTGAAAGGGGAAAACTCCAGATTGCTGTTTTAAATTACTAAATGGGAAAACGTTTTTTTTTTTTTTTAAAACTTATATTTTTAAGTAGAACCATCCTAATAATCTTTACAGTGTAGGGACATCGGCGCCACTGTTCTTTCACACCTAAGCTGCCGTGGTTTGGGCATTGGATAAAAATCCATCCTTGTGTACTGGACATAAGCTTGTAGGAGAAGAGTCCAGGGATGGACTAGAATGTTCTGGAGGGATTGTACATCCTCTCCAAACAGTATTCAATGTGCATGTGGAAGTCATCCTCCAACAGCACTCAACCAAATGCCAGATGAAAAACAACATGAAAAGCAAAAATGTAAAGAAAATAGCATTATGATAATTTCTTTAATGCTATTACTTTCTGCAAAATTCAGAGATGATCCTAATGGATGATGTCTGACTGGAGAACAGATCTTCATTGCATATCATGCAGACCTGCTCTCATTCCTCTCATATTTCACTGATATTTCCCTGGATGCAGTCATGCAACTAATTATTGTTGTCTTTTGAGAATTTCTGTAGGAACCTGGTCAAAAACATCAGTAAATCTCACTCGAGAATGTATTTGGGTGAACTCTTATTTTACTCAACTCATCATTTCAGGAGACACAGCTGATTTGGGATGTGTTAAGAGTCTTTCACACATCTGTTGTACATCTGGTAAAAACATGCTTCAACATCTGCCTAAAATTCCTTTTTACAAATATAAAACTAACTCCTTCAAACATATGACACGGCTAAGCTAGTATCTTCAGAACACGGATCATCACTGCCGGCGCTAAACTTGATATAGGCTTTCCAGGTCTTGCATGTAGAATAAACGGGATCCAAGCAATCAATCACTTCATGGCTCTTGTTTCTCTTCCTGATTGCATAAGTAGGACAAATAGTGTGCAGGTCACCATCTCTTTGTTAGAAACGTGGCTCGAGATCTGAGAAAATGTGTAAGTATTCAAGATGAGTCTGTATAAAATACAGATGTTGTGCTGCTTCGACACAGATAACTCTTCCAAGGCATCAAGACCGCTCAGCTGCAGCATAAAGACAGTGTGATGCTGGTAATATGCTATAAGTCATTTCTTATCTTCATGCCACTGAGGTGACACATTGAGGTTGGTGTTACTGGATAATTCTATATCCCAGCGTGTTCTGGAAAAGCTGCGGGGGGAAGGGTACTAAAACAGAACGCCACATGTTTTTAACAGACATCCAAGTAGGGGACGGCGCATCACCTGTAACTGGTTACAGATCTAAAACCAGGAATTATTGTTGCAGCTCAACACAGAGGAAGAGATGCATTCAGCCTTCGCAAATCATTTGCAAATGTAAACCACAAGATGTACATGCTGAAGGCTGGAATGAGGCCAAAACAGCAGGGGAATGCATAGTTTAAGTTGACTGCTGTCATATGCTGTCATTTTCATTGTTGGGGTTTTCCTCCTCCTTTTTAAACTTTCACTCTGAAATATTGCCCATGTCCAAAACATTATACTTAAGCATCAGAAGACCAGAGAGAGGAAAAATGGATTTTTAAGTAGACGGTCCCTCAGGAGTCCTCTTAAAAGACCCTTTTTTAACAACACTATCATGGAGCGCTTTACAACTCAAGTGTTCCTATACATCATGTATATTGATGTAAAAAAGATAAACGGCAGCTGGATTATTTAATCTCAAAATTACAGGTCTGTTTCTGACCCGTCTGACTTGTGCTTTAATCATGAGTTCAGTGGTTTCTGTTTATTGTGGTTTTCCCACAATGAATGAGAAAAACTGATTCTGGACATATTTTTATACTTTTTAAAGGGACACCAATCAGTTTTGGCTTGTTTTTAGCACGCCGTAGTGTTCGTTGGCAAAAGTGAAAGTAAAACCTATATCTCCTCGCTGTGCGTTCGTCTTTTTAACACCTTAATCTAACTGCTGAAATGTCTCCTCAGCCTTCATTAGTGTCTACAGGAGCGGTTCATCACTAAATCAAACAAATCAGCTGTGTTCACGATCTAAAACATGCAGGAAACATGCTGCAGAGCCAGGTATGTCAAGCTCAAATTTTTCTAAGAAGACCGGACTGGCAACTGTGAAGTTGCAAGTGGAATATTCTGGCCACAGGGGGCGACAGGCTTTCATTAACCCTGTAAAGGGTCATTTTAGCACATACTGGCTCAAGAAAATGATTAAAAAATATAAAAAAGTTGCAAAGTGTCCCTTTAAAGCTTGAAACAAGACACAATACTTTCTTTAAATCAACGGTTTTTATTGAAGTGATAGACATACATAATTCCTGCTTCTGATAGTTGGGGAACGAGTTGAATCTCCTGATTTTTCCTCCCGTACCCTACATGTGTTCTCTTTTCTGAATAAACTGCCCCTTGGGTACTGCACTTTTCAGTGACTCATGTTTACTATCCTCTTTTACAAAGCCAGATTTTTTCTTGTAAGTTCAAGACCAACTTATTGAAAACACACAAACCTTGGCCCAAATCAAAGCAGAGTCCAAGTTCAAAACTTTTCATCTTTAACTTTTCTTCTCGTCTTTGTGCTTGGATGTAGAAAGTATTGATTTCAGCTGTACTCTACACTTTACTGTGAAGCCATGACCTGCTGCCAATGCTCCAACAATTCCTGAACAATTTATAAACATGAATTAAAATGTAATCCAAGAACTAAACACTTATAAACAACATTTTCATAATTAATCTACTGGTAAGTAACTAGTGGAAGGTGCTGAAACATTTGAGGATAAACTAAATGTATCTGTAAACGATAATGCCTCAACAATGAAACATAATAAGTCAGAGTCTGACAATATTGATCATTACTTCACCTATACTATAGTTTACATGTGGATGAACTTTCACATAACTCTAAATATTTTAGTTTAATATTTTAAACCCTGATTTTGGCCACATGTGACAACGTGGTGGAATCATGTTCTTGGCTCAGGGTGCACTCACTTTGTTTTGTGGAAGTTTGTGTACACGTCTCAATAGGGACCAAAACTAATGGAACACTGATTTATTAGTGGCTTATAATGAACCTAATGTAACCGCATGCAACAACTTAGAACAAGCATGTCCACAGTGTGGCCTGGGGACAATTTGCAGACCTTTTGTGCGCCCCCCATTTTTTATTCTTACTATAACGGTAGAATTTGGTCTCTCCAGGCTGTTGATCACACACACCACACACACACACACACACACACACACACACACACACACACACACACACACACACACACTGACTTAAAGTAAATGAATCTTTAATAATTGACTTTATAGAAGAGTAATTTATCAGATATATTTTTTTAATCATATTTTATAAAGATGGAGGTGTTTTAAAATTTAATCAGCAAGAATTTGGTGATTTACATACAGGTGAAACAGGTTAAAAATGAGAATATGGTGCGAAAGTCAATTTATGTCAGTAATCCAACTTAGACTGCGAGACCATCTAAAGGCTCAGGAACCCTTTGCAGGTGTTCTGGATTCATTAGCTGATTAGAGTGTGACACTTTCAGTCTAGAATATAGAACCTTCACAAAATTCTTATTGTCTGAGATTTGAATGTGGGGTTTTCATCAGCTGTAAGCCATAATCATCACAATTATAACAAATAAAGGCTGAAATATCTGGGTTTGAGTGTAATGAGTCTGTCTCAGTTTTACTTTGTATGCTGAATTACTGAAATAAATGAACTTTTGCACCATATTCTAATTTTTAGAGTTTCACTTGTAAGTGGTAGACTTTGTTTTAATTGAGTAAACCTACAGCGTGCAGGTTTTTAAACATGTAATTATTATCAAAGGTACAAGAAAGTCATGATTATCATAAATACAGATGAGTTACCTCCTCTTGGATGTCACTTTGTTTATTGTCCTAAATCAGTGCTGTCTAAACTTCTTGCCACAGATCAAAATCACAAACTGAAAATTCCCTAACCCAAACCTTATCATTTTTAATTACAGTTGCAAAATCACTCATTGGGCCGCAACTGGCCTGCGGGCCATGATTTGGACACCCCTGTCCTAAATTTTGATAAAAGTTCTGGTAACACTTTACAATAAGGTACGCAAAATAGTGCTTAGTTACTAGGGAACTACGTAGGGGTTAATGCGTAAGGTGTTACCAAAGTTCTTTATCAAGCACAGCAGATTATTTAGCCTGATTAACATATTATCATTTTGCCAGAGGGTAGTGATGCGCGGGTTGTCTTCCAACCCGCGGGTACCGGGGGCGGGTTCATCAAATATATATATTATATAGATATGCACACTGAAGATAAAGACATTAATCAATACTTAATTTTGTAAAACATAATATTTAAGACAGTTTTTTAAACACGGTCATGTTTTAAAACGTTATAACATGCAGATAACCTTTGACCCTATGAGGTAGGCACGTAGAACGCGGCAGCAAAGTGCGCTCTAAGCAGGTGGCAGGCAGCCACATCAACAAAACGATAGAGGAAGATATTTTGGATAAAGTTCGTTTGGGAGTTTACATTCTTAAAAGAAAGGTGGGACAAACTAATCGCGTGTTTGGGAAAGATTCAGCGAGGTAAGAAGCTCAATATTATAACGTGTTTTTAATGAGGCGGGGCGGGTTGTAAAACTAGACAAAGTGATGCGGGGCAGTTTGGTGCGGGTCAGACTTTTTGAAATCTGCGGTTGAAAAAAACCCTAACCCACGCATCACTACCAGAGAGCATCCTGGAATGATTCAGCCTTAAATGTGCCGAAGGTAACAAATACGTTTTGCCCACACTGGAGAAGATAATTTGACGTGTCTTTCTATTTCATTGTTTGTTATTCAAACTAACAAGTACAGCAACTGTGTAACTAGTCTCTTCTTCTTCTTAGTTGAATTGGCAGACTGCATGCTTCCAGGGCGAACTGCTGCCCTCTGCTGTTTCTTTCAGGTTACAGTGATAGTGCAAACGCTGAGCTCGTAATGTCCCTAAATAGCTACCATATTTCAAGATGGTGGATGACCATGGAGCGTCGACCACAGTTTATGCATCTAAAAATGTAAAATTTCAAGCTAAGAGGAATATTTACAATTGATGTTGGTGAGAAATATTAATGAAAAAGAACAAGTTTGTGCACTGGATACACAGAATTTGGTAGTAAACAGGTAAAAATATTACACATTGGGGCTTTAAGTTCTTAATGTTCCCAGAATGATAGAAGATATTATCATCAATAAATTATAAAATATTAAAATGTTTTTGGAACAAAATTGTCCCTGAGTGGATTTTGAAGTAATTTTATTTTCATTTTCACACATTTTTTGATGAGCTTGGGTTTTTCCTTGTCTTTCCTTGAAACAACTTTCATTAAAAACTCTTTTTCTACTCGATTACTGAAAGAGATGTGTTCACAAGATCTGTTTGTGTTTCTTAGTTTCTGTCATTTTCTGTGTTTTGAATTGTTTTGTTTCAAACAGAGGCATGGATGTATGCAATAGGTGCTGATAAAGTGTAATATTCTTCCAGGTCAAGAGGGTTGGATCAACTGTGTATGTTTGATCTGAGCTGCAGAAGATCAGTGCACTGTCACAAGTAGTTTGCAAAAAATGAGCAATGGTCAAGATTGTTATTGTTGTTAACTTATCAGCTTTGTGTTACAGGAAACAGGTGGATTCATAGGAAAATAATCTTGATTCTGATCTCTTAGATCAGTATTATTTGATGTATTATATATGTATTGCCAAAAGTCTTAGTTTAATCTCCACAGCTTCTGTCTTATCTATAAAGTTTCCGCTTATCTGCTCTTTCCAGAAATAATGTTCTGCCTTCTTAATCTGGATAAGCCACAGACCTCACTGTCGACAGCTCGACTTATCCACAAGAATTCTTCCTTTAAAAAAAAATGTTTTCCACGGGATGTGAGATCATTCTACGAAACAACCACAGTGTTGAAACATCTTATATCAGTTACTGATTAATTATAATCATCAATAATGATGATTTATTCAGTTATTCTGTAAATGAACAGTTCTGTTTTGGTTTTCATTAAATTCCCTCATTTCCGCTAAACCTCTGCATTACGTCACCTGGACATAAGTTTGGTCATCATAGGTGATTTAAAATGCAAAACGAGATAAAACAACTTCTTGTTGTGGATATATTTTGCTGTGTTTCAGCTGTCTGACCATCACCTGTGTAAATACAACCTGTGCCCTGCACCTCTCAGCTTCTGGTTTGCAGGTATGGCACGTTGATCTGCCGAGAGGGGTCACATGTTTTACAGCTCCTGCTGCCTCCCCACATGGTGACAGCAGGGGATATGTAGGCAAATCTGAACGGGAGTGCGTCCCGACCACCAGCCACGTACAAATAGAGACAGGAGGTGTTTGGTTTTTTTTCTGATGTGAGTCCAGGAGTGTAGCTGTGCACCTGCTTGATGACACTGTTTTCCATATGTCTCTGTCTGGTTTCAGCAGTTATGAAAGGACTTGTGTTTAGTGGCTGTGTGTGCTGGGTCACTGTAAATACAATGAACCGACTCCAGAGCAACATGACACTGCTCAGATGTTTTTCTGCAGCTATGCAGCACGCTGTGGATGTCTGAGAAACCTCCCCCAGGACACGGACATCCTGCACATGTCTAACAGGAAGATTTTACTCCTAAATGTGTTGAAACAGATAAATAAATGATAAGTTATCTTAATGCAATTGTTTTTATGCGATGACCACAGTGACTAGTTTGCTTTTAGCGATGCCTCCTGAGGAGCAGCTTTTTACTTCATGCAGCAGCGTCTTATTCTGCTGCGTTTTTCAGTCATGAACAGATATTTTTATTTACTCCACTCATCAGGTTTGTTTAGGCTGTTAATCACAAGATGAGATGGGGATTGTTTTAGCAAATGCATATTTTAGATACAGAAAGCTGGATCGAAATGTTGAAGCTTGTAAAATATTTCTCTGATCTGCACATGCTGAAGTGTTTCACCCTGTCTTTGCCATCTATAAACAAAACAACTAAAGAAGACAAAAGGGCAACACTTTACAATAAGAGTCCTTTTATTAACGTTACTTAAAGCAGCAATCCGGAGTTTTCCCCTTTCGGGAATTATGTATGATTTTTCAGAAATCCGTAAAAGTGATTGTCTTATCATGTAGTGTGATATAATGTAAAGCGATACGTATTTTTTTTTTTGCTAAGCCCGCCCCCTGCCCCGTACAAATCCGTGCAATAGGAAACTGAGCGCCGACCAGAAATAACCAATAGCGTTAGACTACCGCTTACGTGCTTCAAATTTAAGGAAGCACCTCAGCTGATGCAGAGTTGATGAACTTTTCACAGACAAGTAAGTCTTTAAAATATAAATATATGAAAACACAACATGACACGAGAATAATACTTGTAAAACAACGTGTTTTAGCTCTGTTTGTCGGCTACAGAAGCACATTCATAAACAAGAAACGTGCAGTCGCCATCTTAAGTTATCGAGTCGACCAGACTATTGGTGTGATACGCTTGTCAGCCACTAGATGGTGCCATCAGATAAAAGAAATACTCCGGGGAGCTACTTTAGTGCATTATTACGCATTAAATAACAAAAGGAGCCTTTTATTAACATTCCCGATATTATTAACTGTTAAGTGTATTAAGGTTAGGACAAAGGACTGCGGGTGTCTGCTTAGTAATGCATTACTTAATATTAACATTAATATTACCATACCATACCATACCACTATATTTATATAGCACATTTAAAATTCAGCATGAGAGCTGACCAAAGTGCTGATTAAGCAGTTGTTAATACTTTATTAAATAGATTATGAATGCATAACAATGCACTAAGTAACGTTAATGAAGGGACCATTATAGTAAAGTGTTACTGACAAAAGTTTAAGATAAAATCACCTCAAACTCACATTCTCAACATTAGAGTTACTGTGAAAGCCTTTAAATAAGCCTTCTCCTTCCTGGTCACAGATTTCATGGACCTGGAGGGGTATCAGGGGTTTTACTGCCATGCCAGCCCCTTTGTGAAGCCGTGATTAAAAAATAAATAGAGACAGAGAATGGAGATCAAATGCACCACTCCCCATGCACCTTTAGGATGTTAGGCCTGCGTGTGCGTGACCATTTTCATACCTCCCAAACCATTTAATCTGATATTCACACCAACGGAGACTGGCCAGCTGTGTCGGGTCGGGGGGAGGAAGCAGTCAGGTATTTTACTCTTTAGGTCCTTTATTTCTCGGTTATGAGACTATTTCTGTGTTCAGCCAAGTGCAACACAGCCAGCCTCCATCTGATTTTGAATTTACACGCTTTGAGCAGCTATAAATATTTTATCTTCTCCAGTGTGGGCAAAACGTATTTGTTACCTTCGGCACATTTAAGGCTGAATCATTCCAGGATGCTCTCTGGCAAAATGATAATATGTTAATCAGGCTAAATGATCTGCTGTGCTTGATAAAGAACTTTTATCAAAATTTAGGAAAGGGGTGTCCAAATCATGGCCCGCAGGCCAGTTGCGGCCCAATGAGTGATTTTGCAACTGTAATTAAAAATGATAAGGTTTGGGTTAGGGAATTTTTCACGGACAGGTAAGTCTTTAAAATATAAGATTCAGTCCGACTGCAGATTCAGTCTGACTGCAGATTCAGGCCGACTGCAGATTCAGTCCGACTGCAGATTCAGGCTTCTATTGTTTTTGAAACAGCTCCGGTTGATGCTACACCTCCTCCGTGTGTGAATTGGTGACAGATATGCTTGCTTCCTTTAGGACTGGCAGGTTGACATAACCATCATAATTAAAATGCTTTTTTAATTTGCTCGAGTAGTTATATGCTTTGTGTGGTTTAGGCTAGATTATACTATATAAATAATAGACCTGGAGTGAATGCTGGAGGTTGTTGCCTTTTTGAGTGGGCCACCGTAGCTGCAATACTTACTCTGAACACACCACTACCACCTCCCACCCATACACAGAAGAGCGTGCGCGCGCGCACACACACACACACACACACACACACACACACACACACACACACACACACACACACACACACACAGTGGGCGGGGAAAACAGGTCATTTATAATGAGCCTTATTATGCGTGTTTTAGTTGGCCATTTCTCAGGGCTCCTGGGACATTTTAAACTCCATCAAAATTTTGTATGCTTTATAGAGGCTCAAAGATCAGTTTTAGATTGCTGATTAACTGCATCCTTGGTCACCTTTAATTTACTCAGCCATTTCTGCTCTTTGTATCTGATCATGTCAGTGGAAAGCCAGATTACTTGCAGGTGTGACAGCAACAACCAGAGACTTCTTCAGTGGGTGGAGCTACAGTCAGCTCTTACCTGTGATGGGGAGAACAAACAAAAATGGGATTTCAGAGGGCTTCCCACCTGAATCCCCTCATTTCTTGGGCAACATTTACATCTAAATGATCTAAATTCATTTTATTAGAGACCTTTCCCAGCTGTGTCACATTTCCTTCTGCTGACCAATCATCTGGAATGTGATACGTACAGAAGAAAGTACATGTATCCTACCATGGGCTTGGTCAGCACATATCTACATATCAATAACACACTTCTAATTTTAGCCATTGGATGGATACATTCCCTTTGTGTGGTGAACATCTCTGTTACACTGATCAAGTCAAATGCTCATGTAGCTTTTGTTTGACAGATCAGTTGTCACTACAGGAACTCTGAAGGAAAAATCTCTGGTGAAACAGTGACTTATTCACATAGCAGTCATTACAGATAGTAAATAGTAGATTCAGCTCACTAAAAACACATAGAAAAATAAACGGTATTGATGAAGATGCCAAAGTTGTCAGAATGTTTTTAAAGGTGATCTAAAGGAGGATGTAGGAAGTGGGAAAATTGATGTATCCTAAGATCAATACTGGAGAGCATTCGGATCTTAACTGTGAAACTAAATCGTCTTGTGGCTTCTGCTGCAGGGACATTGTTCCCTTTGCTGATAATTGGTGTGGAGGCTGTGGAAGCAGCAGCAGCAGCAGTGGGTTCCTTTTGAAACGAAGCAGGTGAAACAGTCTGTTTTTTTATTACTGTAACAGACTCACGGCCTCAATATCTCGGATCGATATCCATCAACACTGTTTCCGTAAGTGTAACGACTAAGTACCTCAATGAGCATCAAACTCAATTACTTGCATTAGTGGTTTTGGAGTGTTGTCACCAAATTTAGTTTCATCTTGACAGAAAAGAAAGGATGCAGCAGATGGCTCTCAACTAATCTAAAGTTCAACAAGTTCATCCAGTTTCCAAACAAGAGCTTCAGGTTGCAGGACTGAGTTTTACAAGGAAAATTCGATTATTTATACAAAAATGAGATGTGAAAGGAACAGCTCAGCTGAGTCGCCCCCTTGTGGAAAAAAGAGTTGCAGCAGATTTATAATATTCACTAAATTAAAAGAAAATGGATTATTCTGATGAAAAAGATGAAGAATTTATGACATCTAAAACACATGCACTGGTTTATCTGAGAAAACACTTTATGTTGACTTTTTATTACAGGAAGGTTTTGAGGCTGTGGACACAAAATGAACAGGTGTTTTTAATATTAAGCTCCCTTCATTTACATCCAGAAACATTAGAAACACACTTTATTATAATACAACCCAGCAGGTTTTTACCAGAACCTCTCCATGGCTGTTATGCCTCATTTTGCGTTTCTTGTTTATTTTGTGCCACTCTGATGTCATTTCGCGTCTCATCTTGAGTATATGTGCATCTCTGTGGTCATTTTGCATATATTTGCGGTTGTTTTAGACCTTTAAGGGGTCTTTTATATTTACCTTTGATCATTTTGCAACACATTTTGTTTGTGCAGCGTCTGTATTTGTTTTTAAGTCATTCTGGGTCATATTTGTGTCTCATTTTGAACGTTTGATGTTTTATCTCCTTACGAGCAAGGAATATTAAGTGTTCTTCTGGGAGTTTCTCTCATCGTAGTCCTTGCTTTCTTTCTGGGATGATTTCTATTATTTCTGGGATGGACCCAGGGCTTAACTGGCTCCTTGACCCCTGACCTGTGGGGCGGCACTTAATCTGCTCATGATTATATTCAAACAGAAGAGGATTTTCACCTTTTATTATATGACAATGTTCAAAATATTCCAGAAAACCACTTCTCTAGACAAGAATCCACATATAATAAAGAAAATGAGAATGTTATCTTTAATTATTAGATAATTAATTGTGGTATTATTTGTAAACTGGTTGCTATAAAGCACATCTCATGAGGAGAAAACTCATAGGGAGAGGTTAGTGCTGCAGGACCGTGGGGGGTAATAAACCGGAGGGTGGACGTGCCCCTCTCCTCCCCCTCTGCTCCTCCGCAGTGCACTTGCAGCTGAGCAGCACTCCGGACAGGACGGGCTCCTCCACCTCCTCCTCTCCTCTCTTGATCCGTGTGTGTGTGTTTGTGTGTGTGTGTGTGTGTGAGAGAGAGTGATAGTGGCGGCGTGACTGTATGAAGCTGCACTGACAGTTCCATCCGACTCTAGCGCAGAGGTCCCGGGCAGACGCACCATGGTGCGGACTCATTGATAAAAATCCGCGCCGCTGGAATTAAAATGAGCTCTCGTGCTGAGCGGCTCTCCTCCTCCTCCTCCTCCTCCTCCTCTTCCTCACAGCGCTGCATTCTCCGCTCTAGAGCTGTTTTATGTGACTCCAGCAGAAGAAGCAGGATGACTACTACAGTGTCGCTGATAATTTTGTGCGCATTGGTGAGTCTGGCTTTTTTTTAAATCACTGCAATAATCCTATAAACGACTTTCCTCCCACCTTTTCATGCATGAAAATAAAAATTTCCAACATGTCGCTCCTCTAACACACATCTTTAAGACGCACTTGTTATTAACATGTTGGAGTGTTTTAGTTGAACTGAATAAATAAAAGTTCTGGGCCAGTTTGAAGACAGTTTAAATATCGCTGCTGTCATGTTTCTAACGTGGCATTTATGTGCTGCACAAGCGGGTGTCTCATTAAGATGAGCTGAGTTTGGCTCCAGGTGAAATTGCAGCCACTACATGCACACTCATGCCTCTGTGTTGGTGTTCAGCCAGGGCAGGAAGCACAGACAGTGCTGCTGGGAGTTTTGGGAAATTCAAATTTCTGTCTGGGCTGCATCCAGACATCTACTAAACACCAAGTTTGATCAAGGCTTTCATGGGATTAATGACTGTAATTTATGTCTGTTTTTATGGTGACATGAGCAGAGTTTGTGTTTGCTGCTTTAAGAGGCTGGAGCAGGTTAGAAAGTAAATAGATCAATTAAGTCTGTATTCAAATAAAAGGTTGGATAATTTGCTTGATGTCTGCATAATGCATGAGACTCTCCTGACAACAAGAAAAAGTTAATTATGGGAGATGATAATGAAGCACAGAGCAGAGGGCACATCCTCCCAGCACTCTGGTATGTCCACAGCAGCTGGTCTAATTGGGCTGCACAGCTCAGTCATCATGTGAACAGCCCTGGATGTGAGGGGACACTCTGTTATGACAGCTGGCCTAAAGGATGGCGGCAGTCGGTGCACTTTGGTAGAATTAAATTTAGAAATAAACTCACAAATTGACCATGAAATTGAGGAGAATACAAACCGAGCACTTCACAGCTGTGTCATGTCGAGGTTTTATGCGTGTTCCTGTTGCTGGAAAGCAACATTTTTGCAGAATTTGATGAACTTCCAGATATAAAAAGAGTTTAATTGTTTATTTCCTGGAGAACAGGTGGTGCAAATTCACAGGCAAAATGAAACAAAAATCATAATTGAATTTCCTTCCTCTCCTGTAAAATCTGTACTTTTAAGTTTTGCACCACATCAAACATGATCTTGGCATTCTTGTAAACTTGAGGTTTGTGCAGAAATGCTAAGACATGTGTATGACAAACAGAGGAAGAGTAAAAATGCACGTTTAGAGGATAAAGTGAAATGACAGGAAGGGGGAAACATTGAGCAAGAGAAGCAGGAATCTGAAGAGGAGAGCTGCTGGTTGCTCTGTACATCTGTTTCTGAATGAAAGCAGGAACAGAGGAGAGGGGAGGAGCTCGGGGCGACGAATGAGAGACGGAACACACAAAAATGATGTCTCAGCAAATGGGAATTAGGTGGAAATGAGGTTTTGCTTATTACATAATAAAAATCACACAACATAAAAGGGATTGAGTGTAACACTTTTCTGTGCTCTGAAACATCTGCACACTTTTTTAAACATTGTCTTATGCACACCAGAGAAAGAGGCCTCAGTTCTCCTGCCAGTAAGCTGCATGGCATTTAAATCAGAGAAATGAGAAAATTGAAAACAAAAACTGAAAACTGAAAACCAAAACAGGGAAACTGAACAAAGGTGCAATTTTTTTCTAGACAGTCAGAAAGAAAAATAATCAGTGGCTTTGAGAACTTTAAAATAAATCATGTATGAGAGTTGTTTAATAGAATAAATGTCTGCATATTTGAGCAACACTTTATTATGAAGCTTTTATACAAATTTGCAATCAAAGAGGTGAATCTTGTTATCTAAAAGCTTCTTTTATTCTTAAAATGCATAATGCAAAAGTGATGTTTATCTTTACATTTTCAAGGGAGAAAAAGTTCTTGCAAATCAGTTAATTGCCTATGTTTTATCATGTTAGGACTGGTTTTTCATTCTTGATTCTGACAGACACGTTTGGAACATTTAAGCAGATTCCTCCTTTAATAAGACTGGAAAATGATTATTTAGAGATGCACATGTTGGACAAGATTAGAAGTGATGGAGAAGGAATGTGCTTTTTCAATAAGACGTCCTCAGAAGTGCAGCAGTACAGCCGTGTGTTTGTGTGCAGCAGTGGTGAGCCGAAACAGAGGCTGACATTCACAGCAGCTATCACCTTTGGACAGTAATTAAGATGGGCATGTGTATAATGTTGTGCACACACAATTATATGGTTTGTGCCTCGGCTGCAGCTTGTTTTAGGTTCAGTATTAGAGCTGATGTGCCTTTAGAGGAGCTATTAAAGCAGTTTAGCTTTGTTCTGAGTGTGGCTCATATAGGTGGAGGCAGCATGATTTATGATAGATTCTGATAGTAGTTAGATTTGAAGAACAGGTTGGGCACATGGCAGTAATTTTCATCCATTTATTTGGCGGCACACGTTTAGGTCACAGTGGCTCTGTGAGTTTACGAGTCAGTGACTGCGTTCGTTTTCGTGATCTGCTAAACTGCTCTCCCTGTGTTCCAGGTGACGTTGGCGAGGACATCTAAGACGGAGCGGGCTTTGTTTCCCGACTGTGTCTCCGGCCATTACACGGACGGTGGGGAATGCTGTATGGAGTGTCCACCTGGAGAGGGAGTGGTGAAGGAATGTGGCGCAACTCAGACTGTCTGTGCTCAGTGTTTGGACAGTGAGTAAAGATTTTTTGCTGTTTTGAAATCATCAGAATACGGTTATGCAACAATAAAAAATCACTTTCAGCACTGTCAACAAATAAAAAAGTATTTTATTACATCATGAATAAATACTGACACATAAATCGAAACTCACTACAAGACTAAAGCCACTAAAAATTCAGCATTATTTCACACATTAATGCACAAATTCAAAACATCACAAATTCATCAGCCATTACAAATAAAATTGAAACATCTGTGTTATTTTTTGTGAGAAACCACATGCACTGAGTGAGTTTGAGCTCCAAATTCCAAACTAAAACAGAATCAAAGTCATAACAGATGATTAATCCCCAATTTATTTATTGGTATTAAGTGCATCATTTTTTGTGTTGACTGTCACAACATGGGATTTAGATGTTTTATTCTTGTGAGGGGGGTCCAGATGTGTTTGCTTACAGCTCAGCTTAGACTGGGAACCATCAGCACCCAGTCAATGGGCAGAAACTGGGAGAAATTCCATCTTTAATCAGGATAAACATTAGAAGAGTCAAAACTGATATAAAGAGTTTCAAAAGTCTCTACTAGCAGTTTTTTTTCTCAGCATGCAAAATTAACCTCATAGCGTTGGACAGCAACAAAATTGCAAATCTTGGGAACAACTACAGATTTGATCTGGTGATAGTGCATCATGAAAACATGTAAACACAGAAAAATTATTCCTGTAGACAGGAGCAGATGAGTTTAGGTCCTAAATGACCAAGAAAAAAAAAAACAGCTCAGGTATGAAAATAATTACATTATAAAGTACAGCACTGAGAGCAGATTTAACCCCTTAATGCCTGAAATATAAAACAGTGATCAGTTTAAAAAATGCCTTTTAAACATAACTATTTATTGCCTAATAAACAATACATTTGTTTTTATTTTTTGATGTAATTATATAACAACATAACAGTAATAGACAAACAAATTGGGTCTTTGCCACCTGTAGATCCTCCACCAGAGGGCAGTAGACATTTGGTTTTTGATGAAGGCACTAATCCTGATACTTCATATGGAAACTCTGAGGCCAGAAGTGGCTTTGATGCTAATATGGAGCAACTCTTCTTACGTTTGACACAAATTAAACCTAAACAGCATTATAGTCTGAGGTGGTAGAACCCAAAAGTGCAGGCAGACAGACAGCAGCAGGAGCCTGACAGACAGGGAAAGGGCAGAAAAAGGGGACAAAATCCGGCAAGGCGACAGTTGCATGAGAAAAGAATGGTCTGGCAGAGGGAGTTGAAACCAGGAGCTAGAAATATTGTGGAGGTGATTGCTGAATGTGGACCAGGTGAAATGATTACAGATGACAGGCTAGTGTGAGTGACCAAGCTGAATCAGGAGAGCCGAGAGAAACGAATGAACCAGACGACTAAACTGAAAATACACTGAGCACAAAAAACTACATCAAATACCACAAAATTCACAATGTTGACAAAGTGACAGAAATTCTTAACAAAAAACTGTCAAAGTCAATGTTATAGAAGATAAATACAAAAAAGGACAAAAATGCTGTATTAATATATATTAGAATTAACCAGCCTCCTCCTGCTTCTGCATAATGACCGAAATCATTAACTAATGCGTTTTATACGCTGATGATAGAAGTAGCTTGGAAGATGCCCGGACAGCGAAGAAACACTTTTCATGAGCGTAAAGGCATTATCTCCACTTAGACATCATGAGAAGTTTGTCTTGCATGTGATCTTGCAGTAAACAGAGGTAGGTGATGCACAGATGCTAAACAGCAGTTGCATTTTTTCCGTAATGCAGATTGGCCCTCGGGACTGATTTAAATATTTTCTCACTCCTTCATCCTCCTTTGGAGCAAATCCCATCAACTTTTGTCATCCCTCCCTGCTGTACTCACTTTCCTCTGTGAGCACCCCCCCTCCATTCCTTTCTGTTGCTATGACTCATCGCCTGGATTAGTAGATAAGATGGTATTAGAAAAGCCAGGCACCAAAGGGCATGATCTGCTCATTTATCATGCATACTGTTACATCAGTGCATCTTTACTCATTTGATCCTGCTAATTAAACCATATTGAAAATGCTATTGTAGTTTTAACACTGAACAATTACCCTCCTCTGCAGTACAGGAACAGTACTCACTGCTTATAAACACTCAACAATTAAGCTGAAATGCCCAAGAGGTTGCACCCAATTTCCAATGTGATTGGATTTTCACATATTTGAATATTGTTTTAGTTACAGCAAATAAAAGCTTAATGTGATGAAACCCCACAGGACCAAAAAAGATGAAGCCTATCAGGAAGCACGTTGGGGTTAAAGGATGAAACTCTGACCTTACCTCAAAAACTAGTGCCATAAATACATTTTCCAAAGTGCTGCAATGAATAATTAAAGGGTTAAATTTGACAAACCCATTTCCTGTTTCATGGTAAATATGGGCAAATCTGTATTTACCACGACCCCCCTTAATGTCCCACTTCCTGCCGGTTAAGCCCCCCCCCCCATGCAGCCACTAGTCTTCCGATTCCAGCATCAGTAGCGCTGAAATATTTATCAGTCTCTTCCATTTTTCTCTGCTTTAAAGAGAAACAAGGCAACTGACCTGCATCACTTAGTAAACCATTCAGAAAGGCTTAGCCTTAAAACTGTCTGGAATAAAAGCTCCTGGAGACGGTGTAGAATTTAAGAGATTGGCCAAATCTCTGGGGATTTAAGAAGGAAGGGAAGTGGAATCCCAGACGCGTCTGGTCGAGGGCTGAAACGGAGCATCTCTCCTAAATTTGGACTGGGAGGAACGGCAAACGGAAATTAAAAATTGTCTCTGGCAGGTCTTCCAAGTGGAGAATGATTTTTCCATAAATGTTCAAAAGATTCAAAAGAAAAAATAGGACTGGTATATTTTAAAAGAGAAAATGTTCATTCTTAAAGACCAAGTTCACTGAGAAACGGTTTTTATTTGTTATTTTTGAAACGTGATCGGTCACTTTGAGTTTCACATGCAGACTAAACATGAAAATAGTCTCCTACACCTATTTCCTGCATTAGCAGCTGATAGAAAATAGATGAGGAAATGCTCGGATTAGAAAAGCCTGACAGATCTACGTCAGCATTCATGGACTCACCGTTGTTGTTGGTTTAGCGTCCAGGACAGAGCAAGTCTCATCTAGTAGAAGCTAACCGTTAGCATTAGCAACTCCACCACACAGCAGAACTCCTTCAGGCTTGTGTTATTTATGGAGATAAAACATCAACGTTGCAGAGCAAACAGAGTGAGTGGAAAAGTCATGTTGCTGTTAGCCAATCAGAGGAGAGATGTCCAAACATCAGGAAATAAAACTCCAAACCCTGCCATCTTCTGCTCATCTGGCTCAACTCTAGATCCTGAAACAGGAGCGCCAGATCTTTAATCCCACAGAGACCAACTCACACATCCATTTATACTAGAGACCACTGCAAATGTGTTGAAAAAAATGAGTGAACTTGGTATTTAAAAAAAAAAAATTCCCCAAATAACACCTGTTTCAAATATGAGTCAAGCAAGGCAACAATTACACAGAAATGATTCAAGTAAATAAGAAGACAAAGCTGTAATGCAGCTTTCCAGTTGATTCATCTTCATTCACTAAAAGGCTTAGTTGTTTGGGAAGAAGATGATGTCTTTAAAACAGACTCTGTCAGTCTGAGGTGAGACAAACGTCCAGCGTCACTAAAAGCTTCCCCTAAAAGTGCTGATCGAGAAGATCATTGAGCAGTTCCAAGGCCATCCACAGCTACATTATTGATGACACTAATGGGACCAAAAAAACATCAGGGGGGGCTGAAGTGGCACATTTTAAATAAACCCCCCCATCCCCCCACTCACGGCCTCATCTCCCTCCACGACCGCCCGATCAGCCAAACATAAAAACTCAGAGCTGTTCGGTTCATCGCTCAGCTGGGGACAATTAGAAAGAGTCTCATATTTTATTAAACCAGGCACTCCCCACCTAATTCTTAATGGCCTTTTACTTTCTTCCTTTAGTCGTAGATAAAAGCGCTGATGCATAAATTAAATACATCTCATCTGTGCTTGTTGTGTGCTCTCTGCATATGGTGGCGTTTATGAATGTTTACAAGGACTGCAAAAGGGCTCATGCATGCCAGTTAAAATTAGAAAGGAAGCAGTCTGCATGCTGTGCGATAATTGAAATGGATGAGTAAAGGAACTTTACAGGTTCAGCTTGGCTGCAACGAAAACAGGACTTTCAAGCTCACTAATTCAAATAATTGTTTACCTTGGAGGTCTGCTGTTTATCTGGGTCTGGATCGTTTGGCCAGTGCTGTTCCAGCTCTGCCTCCAGACAGTAATAGGAGCAAGAGGTGAGGACAGATGCAAGAAAAAAGAGATTACTGTATTGGATGGTGAATCTGAGAAGGAAACAGAACTCACTAACAACCCAGGTTGATTCATTTTTCCTGACCCTTCCCCTTCCAGTCGTACATCAGCACTTTCTCAACACTTTGATTGCTAAATTATGCTTTTTGAACTTGGGGCACCAGACCACCCTCTGAGACTGTTTCCGATTATGTTGCCTCAAACAGCCTCGAGATTCATTCAAGTAAATCTGGCGGCTGCTTACGCGACGTTCTGTCTCCTCTCTACCTGCCTCTGTATCATTGCCTCCATCTGCTCCAGTCAGGTCTGCCTGTATAATGTAACGGGACTCATATCGCCCGCCTGGCTGTGCTGCTGTTTACAAGGTGTTCAGAACTTCAGACGGTGCCAATGTTTACTTGCTAGAGCCGTTTACGGTGCAAAAGCAAGTGCTGGGACATGGCTGCAGGGCTTTTCACATTGACAATATGCAGTTGCTCAACAAGACAGGCCCTAAGCAGTTCTCATAAAACACACACACACTCTCAAACATGTGGAGAGGCAGATAAGAATTGCGCAATGGTCCCACAAACCCATAGAGTCATGTGGTTTTATTTAGTTTCACCAAGTCCTGATTATTTATTTCACTGTGAAACAAAGAGGATTAAAACAAACCAGTGTAAACTTAACACAGGCCTCAGTTTGGAACATCAAGCCGAACTAGGCGGTGCAAATAAATTGTTTGAAAAGCAGCTTTCACGTGCGTTTCTCTTATGTTGAGAAACTTTCACTTTAAACCTCCAGCTGCACTTTGGATAATCTCAAAAGTGTTCTGCATCAAGGATCAAAAATTCACATTTTGTAATGGTTGTCTCTGAACTTCTGCAAGGTGACTGCTCTCATGTTGAGCATGTCCCAAAAAAAGGAAAAAAGTGAACCTGAGCCCGGTGATGCAGCCTGTGTAATGAATCTGAGCTGGTAGTTTTATTTCCTACCATCAGGCTCTCTACTTGCATCTTATTCACCCACTAAAACACACTCATGTGGCACACAAACGCTCTCCTTCTCGCCGTATGCATAATTCATCAGGCATCCAATTATATCTGAAAATAATTCCATATGAACATGCAATATTAATAGAACACGCTGTGCTCCGAGGAACTCTCAATGTAACAGTAAGATCATTTGAGGTCAACACTTCCTCTGTGATGAAGTCTGAATCCTTCAGACCCAAAATGTTTCTGGAGAGCAGATCAGAAGTGTTTGAAGTAATTGAAAATCAGCAGGCAGTTAGTTACTGACGACTTCTACCCCGTTCTGTTCAGCACATACCAGCTGTGGCCTAAATCATTTAGCTTTAAAAAGTCTGTGAAATGTGATGATGCTGTGCTTCAGAACTAATGTCTTGGACATGTGCTGATTTTTTGCATTTACTATATATTTGGTTAATAAGAGGGCTGTAAATTTACCAGATTATGTTGCTTTGGCTTATTAACCAAAGGGGAAAAAACCCCAGAATCAATTGTTGAATAATTCAGTCAGTTTAATTTTTACTAAAATAAAAAAACATATTTTTCTATTTTTTTAGTTATTAAATAAAATAAATATTGACATGTGAAAATTTGAATCAGGATTTAATCACAACAGCTCGTTAACCCTTTGCAGACTATTGTGATTTAGCATCAAACCAGCTCTGGCCTTAAAGACCAAGTTTCCTGAGAAACGGTTTTTTACTCATTATTTCTGAAATCCGATCAGTCACTCTGAGTTTCACATGCAGGCTGAACAGAAAAAGGCACCACTAGAGCATGCTGGAAACTCCAAATGAGATAGGATGCGTGGGAATTGCTGCATGCTGGATTGACCCAAAGTGAGCCGAAGGGGAGCAGAGAAGTTCAACATCCAGCAGCAGAACCAAGTAAACAAAGAAAGGAAACCTTCTCAGCAATGGTGAAGAGGCTTCCTTGTGCTGTAACAAATACTTCTGAATCAACTCATTTTACTGACAAGTGGAGAACCAGATAATAGCCACGGCCTCCTGGGACCGATAAAAAAGCCCTCAGATGCCAGTGACCTCAAACGCACTAATAAAGGATTAAAACCAGACTCAGATTGTACCTGTTGTGTGTAGCATGTCCACACACGACTCACCAGGCAGGAGCAAAGACATCCCAGAAGCAGGGAGTGGAGCGACCTCTACATCTCCTGTCCTCTGGTGCAAGGGTGGCTCAGGGGTTAGGAGTTTGGAGTTTGAACCCTGCCTGTAATTGTTGGGTTGAAGGTTCCATCCCCAGACTCTGTCAGGTGTTGTGTCCTTGGGCAAGACACTTCAGTTGTTTTGCCTGCTGGTGGTGGTTGGAGGGACTGGTGGCGCCTGTATGCTGCAGCCTCGCCTCTGTCAGTGTGCCCCAGGGCAGCTGTAGTTACAGTGTAGCTCATCATCATCAGTGTGTGAATGGATGAATGAATCACTGTAGTGTAAAGTACTTTGGAGTCCTCTGACTCAGGAAGGCGCTGTACAGGTGCAGGACATGAATCATTTATCAATCTAGTGGAGGAACAACAAGTCTCTCATGACTTTGTCCTATAAATGCACAACACAATAAAACACATTATAGTTGGGATAATAAAGAGTTCACTTTGTGAGGTGATTTATTTAAAATTTCAGGCTTTTTAGGGTTAAGTATTTGATCTTCTTTGAACACTTTAATTTAGGAACTAAGCTGCACAGCAGGCTCCTCTGAAACTTTGTAACTTCTGTTTTTTACTCACTCCTGGTTTATTTTAAGGAAGCAAATTATTCTCTTGATTGCTTGGCCACAGAAAGTAAAATTTAAATGTGTCTAAAATAATCTGTCACGCTCATAAAAATATGACTTTGGCTTAATTCAACAATCTCACATGTTCTTTTCACACTTGGGAATATTGTCTTGTTACAGCTGATCTGTTGTTAATAATCTCAGTGTTATGTTTGGAAGCCTTTCTGAATTGGAAAAGCAGAATGTAAAATTGTGAGTGAAGCTTTGTTTCTAAGTAAAATTTATTGCCCAAAGTGAAGCCGAAAACCTGGAAGACGTTAATTCATGCTCTCATCAACTCTTCAGTTCTGTATTCTGGTCATGATTGGTCTCTGCTTCGTTTAGCTCAAAATGCAGCTGCTCATCTTTTACTGGCACCAAAAAAAGCTCAAACTTTGAGTTTTAAATGGACTGGACCCTGACTATACACACACACACACGCGCACACACACATGCACACACACGCGCACACACACACGCACGCACGCACGCACGCACGCACACAAAACTAGAAACCTCTAGAGGTTTTTCAGATGTTCAGTATGTTTATGTGGATGCACACGCTGCATGTGACTGAGATTGTAAACGTTTGCTCAGCGCAGCACAAACACGTTTGGATCGATATCATAATGAGCACAGCAGGCTTTTGACTCGCTCTCCAACAAGAGCACCTTTCTTGTCCTGGAGCACAAATCACTAAGAACCCTGTGGATCAATGTGTCCTTCTGTCTAATGAATGTGCAGTAAACATGATTAATGTCATTAGACTCACAGTTTATCCCCTTTTATTTTCTTCTCATATTTCCTTGTGTCTTTCTTCTACTCTTCTCTCCTTCATCCTGTCCTCTGATCTGCAGGTGAGACCTTCTCAGAGAACGACAGTCACACGGAGAAGTGCAAGCCCTGCACTCAGTGTACCGGCTTGATGCGAATGGAGACGCCATGCACCGACTCCAACGACGCAAGATGTGTCTGCAACTACAACTATTATTATAATAAGCTCTCTGGACAGTGTGAGCTGTGCACTGTGTGCCCGGTAGGGCAAGGTGTGTACTCTCACTGTGACCATTTTCATGACACAGTGTGTGAGGAGTGCTTGGACGAGACCTACTCAGACCGGGAAAGTTCCCTTGAGCCCTGCTTACCCTGCACCATCTGTGATGAAGAACTTGATGAGACACTGATTGCTGAGTGCACGCCCAACAGTGACTCTGTCTGCCACAGTAAGTCTGCCTCACTTTCTAAAACTTTTATATCAGTTACCAATAAACCAAATATTGTACAACAACACAAGACTTCAGAACAAGAACCAGTGTGTGACTGGCTAACAGTTCATGTATGAAAATATATAAAGTGTGTTATTTATTTTTTGTTTTGATCAATTGTATGTTCACAGCAGCTCAGTATGACAATTAAACATGCACCAATTCTAGTTTGGAAGACATATTTCAATTTATGATTTTTGTAAAGCTCTAATTTGCAAATAATTACTAAAATAATTAACTATAAGAAACAGAATAGATTTTAATAAAGCAGAATAATTTGAAAAAGTAAAAACTTCCATGTTGCTAACATACATAGATTAGCACTTATCAGTGGTGATCAGATTAGCTGATCACTGCTTTGGACCGTTATGCTGAAAAATGACTAGTTCTTAAAACCAATTTTTTATCTCTATTCATAAACCATTGTAAAGAAAATCAAATGACATCAGTTTAGAATATATGAGCATCTTTTATGTATTTTTTAGTTCAGGTGGTGGTTTAGATAACTGACATCATCAATGGTGGGTGGTAAATGATAAATATGATTACATTTTAAATAAAAAACAGCAACTACAATTGTGGGTTTCTTGTTCAATGACATTTTTTACAACAAAATCTTTTTTAATGTAATGTAATTTAAAATCATAATTCTGACAAATGTTTAGGATTAATATGTATTCGCGTCACCCGTCAGCTGACCATTAATTGTGCTTCAACCAGAGTGCAGTTAGTTTGAACATTTTGGATTAAGAGACTAAAATAACACTGAGTAAGTTTAGAAAAGCACTCAGACGTATATAAACACCTACACAGTCCCATATCTGAGCAACAGCGTTCTGCTAATTAAATTTCTGCTGTATACAGAATAATTGAGGTCTGCTTTTGTCTAAAGCCCATAATATGTCCTCTTTTTCCATTTTTTCCATCATTTGAGAAATCTAATCAGTGAGCCCTGAGAGGTCATGCATTTGGTTTTTTGCTCATAATGTCTTGTTTTGTCTGGATCAGAGATATAAAACCTGCCCCAATCACACAAATTCACCCGTTTGTTTTTACAGCAAGACTTATTAGGCATGAAAGCCCGTTTGCTAAAAGACATAAAAAGTTACAGATCACAAACTGCACTCGCTCTGAGCCATCTGAGCTCGGTGCTGGCAGCATCACATAAGTCACAGTCACACTTGAACAAGCCACTGGGTACTTGGTGGTGAAAGGTCAACTCTGGTAAGCCAGGAGTTGAAAGTTTTACCATTAAAAGGTCAAAGACTGCTGCAGAGTCAACATACAATGATCAATAAGCTGCTCACCCACCCACCCAACAGAGCTGTGGTTTTAGTGTCCAGCAGCAGAGTTGCCGTGTTGCTCAGGAAGCTGTAAATTCACTTGGGTCAGAACATGAAATTCTCCTCGTCTTTGCCTTAGGTGGCATTTCTCTTGATTTTAGGGTGAAAATCCTTCCCTAGAAGTCCTAGCAAATAAATCACTATAATGTTAGACAACTTCATATTACACAGTAAAAGCCTCTTCCCACAAACAGACCCTGAATTCATCATTACAGTACCACTTTCTCTTGTTGAGACGCTCCAGTTGTGGAATAATACAATATTTCTAGATTTTAAATGGAGAAACTTTATTAAATTGACATTTTTCTGAAACCAACAGGTTTAAGGATTTTTAAGGAGGTTTAAGGATTTTAATCACCCAAACAAGCATGTAAATTAATATGAAAGGATCATAAATCACTTAGATGTTGAGCTATTGGATGGTTACATTCCAATTCTAATAAAAGGTAATGAGACAAAATAAAAACCCATAAAGAAAACTAAAAAATAAAGATAAAACCTGAAAAAATCGGAATAGCAGCAGTCTTGAGTGAATATTTTTTCTTATTGGTGCCAAGAACCATCAGGAGTATCAACAGGACCATGCAAAACAGAACTTCTTCACTCCTGACAGTTTGTCACATTTAAGGTCATTACATGCATACAGTAACACCCCCTCCACACTTAACTACCCACCAGATATTTGCCAGATATCTAATGTACATCGGTCACAATACTGCCTTTTGCTGCCCATTTAGCGCCCACCCAGGCAGCTCAACTTTGACCTGCCTCATCCTGACCGGTGGCACGATGGCAGCAGTGATGGTGGGATCATTTGTGACCCCATGAAAGGAAAGCCCTGTCAAATCGTGGCTGTGGGTCTGCGGGTAATGACAGCAGACACATGTGCTGTGGTGATGTTACCAGACTTCCATGGTGGTCTCTGATTCATATAGATAATTTTAGTGTGGCAAACTACAATACGCCTCATTGGGATTCGCGTCTTGTATGTTTTTATTTTACATACATGCCACCTTTCAGAGTATTATGTCTGCATTAGTGAAGCTGTGATTGGGGGATTTTCAAATCCCCAAATCCCCAGCTCATATCCAACTGTCAGCAAGTGTCGATTACACGTAGCAATGACAGGGAGAGAGACAGAGAAAGAGAAAGGAACGGAGATGGAAACAGACGCAGGGCTGCAGCAGAAGGGCTGTGCTGGTATTCTATGCCGAAGGGTCGATATGAGTCCTGGGATTTCTTCTGCTCGTGCTCAGGTTTCGCTGAGTGACCTCTATGAGCGGGCCACACACACACACACACACACACACACACACACACACACACACACACACACACACACACACACACCAAAAACACGGCTTTTTATGAGTATCTAGAATCGATACAGCTGATAGCAGCCTAGCGTGACACATGCATGCTCTTCCTTCTGCCAAGAGCGATTTGACTTCCACATTTTTCATTAAACTCCGGACAGCTCACGCGGGTGAAGGCCTTTGATCTGAAATTGAAAAGACTTTTTGCATCAGCGAGGCTCTCTGTCCATTTTGGCCTCTTCCTCCAGTTAAGTGTGTTTGTTTTGAACGTTTGAGCATGTGTATGAGCGTTTGTCCTCAGGAACGAGAGTGGGAAAGATTAAAAACACAGATAACAGCTGACTTGTTTTCTCTTTATTGCCTGGCTCTCATCTGGCCGACCCCATCACCTCCTCTCCCTCCTCCCCTTCCTTCCATCTTTTCCCACAGCGGCTCTCGAGTAGACGGGTGAGCGGAGCGGTGGAAGCTGTCCAGTGTGCATTCAGTGTCTTCATCTCTGCAGTATAATTACTCCCACTAATCAGAGCACTTTACAGCAGCTCCTCTGTTCATCTGCACCCCCTCCTCACTCTCTCCTAACACTCTGGCTTTCTGTCTCCCCTCCCCTCCACTCTTCCTATTAACACTCCCCAATAGCAGACAGAGCGCTCACTTGAATAATTTGTAGTGTGTGTGTGTGTGTGTGTGTGTGTGTGTGTGTGTGTGTGTGTGTGTGTGTGTGTGATGTGCTCTCACCAAGCAGTTGTGATAGACGCTCAGCTGAGACAGAGGGAGAGTGTTTGGTAGCTGATAAAGAGCTCTTTGTACATTTGCTGGGCCTGATAGTTGCTCATCTCCTTCCTGAACTGGCAGAAGCCAAGACTTCAACCTCTGCAAAAGACCCTGGGGTTAAATTCACCATAAAGACCTCAGTGGCTCATAAAAATTAAATCATTTTCTTCCTCCCTCTTGTGTCCACACCCCATAATAAACACATCTCTGCGCCCACGCAGCCCCACTCATAAAATCCTGGGCCAGTTTTATTTTGTTTCACGAGTGTTTTTAAACTCGCCGAAGCCCGAAAGGAATTGTTAAAGGTCCGCTGCCACCTTTAGCTCCTGCTCTGTTCCAGCTGTGGTGCAGTATGCAGCCCCTGCTGCCTCAGGCTTATGTTTTGGTCCACAGCCAGCTGTGTTGTCTTTAAAGCCGAGAAACATAAAAAGCAGGGAGTTACAAGAAAAGATGTATCACCCTGTGCTTTAACCTTTCTTATTGAGTCTGTGTTAAGTGACACATTCTGTCAGGAGGGGTGCAATCTTGGCTAAAAATGAGATAATGTACGAGTCCTGATGTGTGGGAGACACATTCATGCGTTTACAGTGGTGCAGGTAGACTGTAAGTGTAGACTAACTGTTTAAAAGGTTATGCTGTCTGCACATCTTCACTTTTTTTTCACAGCTTCCATTCACAAATTATTTTATTTGCAAGCTCATGTTGCATTGCTAATAGCATTAGCCAGGGCAGCATTAGCTGGATGATGCATGGCAGAGCAAAGGAAACCTGACCATATCTGAGGAAAGGTCAAGAAATGCATGTAATACAGACTCCTCCAAGCACTCCCTCCTTTTAGACAGACCCGAATCAATAGAGCGGCTTTAAATAGGTCTGAGCATTCTGCATGTTTCTAAGTATGGCACGCACATGCACTGGCTTTCTCTATCTTGTGAGAGATGTTCTGAACTGTTCCAGTAAACCAGCCGTGCTCATGCACGTTAGAACTGCCCTGTCATCACGACGCTGATAGACAGAGCAGCGCGGACTCTTAATAACAAACAGAAACTTCTCAAATACACCCACATATATTGCCCGTTAAGGTCCCATCGGACAATTTAAGGTAGTAACTGTGTGTAAATTATGCATCAAATCAATGTGGAGAAACTTGACTGTCTGCCATGTCAGTAAAAAAGAACTGAAGCAGGCGGGCTGTGGCTGTGATGGTCCGCTGCAAGTCCTTATTCTTGTGGTTTACATTAGTTGTTGTTGGATGTTTTTTCCATGAATATTTATTGAAGACTGTTTTGGACATTCTGATGAGCTAAAATAAAATGTAATAATCGGCTTTGAGAACGTGATCTCTTTCGTTGGAGCGGTTCGCAGCCGAGTCTGAAGCAGCTGGGATGAGAATCAGCTCCTCTAAATCCGAGACCATGGTCTTGAGTCGGAAAAGGGTAGAATGAATTCTACAGATCAGTGATGAGGTCCTGCCCCAAGTGGAGGAGTTTAGGTATATCAGGGTCTTGGTCACGAGTGAGGGAAAGATGGAGCGGGAGAGCGATAGGCGGTTTGGTGCTGTGTCTGCAGTGATGCGGGTGTTGTACCGGTCTGTTGTGGTGAAGAGAGAGATGAGCCAGAAGGGGAAAGCTCTTGATTCTTGTTGTTCTACGTACCTACCCTCACCTATGGTCATGAGCTTTGGGTAGTGACCGAAAGAATGAGATCATGGATACATGAGGCCGAAATGAGCTTCCTTCACAGGGTGTCTGGGCTCTCCCTTAGAGATAGGTTGAGAAGCTTGGTCATCAGAGAGGGGCTCAGAGTAGACCCGCTGCTCCTCCACATCAAGAGGAGCCAGTTGAGGTGGCTCAGGCATCTGGTTAGGATGCCTCCTGGATGCCTCCCTGGTGAGGTTTTCTGGGCACGTCCAACTGGGAGGAGACCTAAAGGAAGACCCATGACAAGCTGGAGGGATTATGTCTCTCGGCTGGCCTGGGAACGCCTTGGGATTCCCCCAGAGGAGCTGGCCCAAGTGGCTGTGGAGAGGGAAGTCTGGGCCTCTCTGCTTAGGCTGCTGACCCCGCGACCTGACTCCAGATAAATGGATGAAAATTTACAATGAATTGGTTTTCCTACAATGCTAAAATAACCATGGAGGTCAAATATAAAACTGAAAATTTCTCCCATGTTCATCAGATTGAGCCTGATAAAAAGGCACGAACTGATATGGTAGAACCCAGTTACAGCAAAATAATTAAAGAACTATACTTGACTTTATTATTGCATGAAACCATTTATTGAGCTCTCAGTCAGAAGCCCTTAAAAATCTGAATTTATATGATCAACCCTGACAGCTTCCTGGATAAATGCCTTCCAGTCTTTGGCCTTGAGAGAAGCCTTAGGGGTCTCCATAGGGTTAATCCGGAGAGGGCCAGTACAAAGCTAATGAAGAGCAGCCTGAGGTTCTGCTGGGACTTACAGGCTCAGATCTGAACCAAGCTTCACATTCTTCATCCCCAACAGGCGGCTCCGCTCAAAGGAGTTTTGCTTTTGGTTGGACGGGTCGGGTGCTATTCTCCTTCACCAAGACCCAAGGGAATAAATAATCTGCAGGCTACTTACTGAACCTTAGACCACCTGAAAGAAATAGCACAGAGATTCCAACATTGTCTAAGAAAATCAGCTGTTTTTACAGGACTGGAACAAGAATCAAGAATCATATCCATTTCAGAGGGTGTGTTGCTGCATGCTTCAAGATGGGAAATTACAATGTGATTAAAATAAAGCTCAGAGAGAAATAGGAAACAGGACAATGTATGAAAATGATTTTTTTACAAGCTTTTCTGTGATAGAAACCAGACCTCTGCAGTAGCACAACGATCTCCCAGCCTCTCTGGCCTCAGCAAAGGGTATACAATCAAAAAGATGACCTCCCTAAATCCCAGAACTTCATTTTTCTAAGATCCACATGGCCTTAATGTCATGAAACGTGCAGACATTACACAGATTAGCATGTGATGAGAAGAAGCCTGGTGTGCAGGGCTCAAACCAGGTCTGGCCTAGGCTGGTCGATGATATAAATTTGCCTTCCCTCCTTGAGAAAGAATCCTTCTTCCTGCACTCAGCAACTTAGCCAGAGCCCATCTGTCTATGAAAAGCAGCTGCTGCATGTGTGCAGAGCATCAGACATCTGGTTGGGGCTAATCACACCCCAGTAAACAAGTTCTCCTCAAATAGATTGTCATCATAATACGATTTCTTTCCTGCCACAGCCATTGAATTAAATAAAAATCAGAGCAGATATTTATGAGGTCTGGTGACCTTATTGTGTAAGTTAAAACTTATTTAGATTTCTAGCTAATGAATTCACTAAATCCTTATTTGTACATGCAAAGGGAGATAGCTTAAGGCTTTTTGTAACCACTTGTAAGCAAAGAAGGTATACACGTGTGGTTTAAAGTGACAAGTGTGTAGTTTCCTGGCGATAGGGGGCAGTACATACATTTCAGGCTAGTTTTACACCATATCACCATGACTGTCGCTAGTTAAAAAAAACATTACAGTAAATGTTGTTGCCTGTCGAGCAGAAAGCATGTGACCTTGGCGGGACTCCTCAGACCTTCAGTTAATTCCATCGGGAGAATGCTATGCCGATGCTAGTTTTCTGGCGGTGTAAATTCCGGATCTGCTCAGGGTCCTGCGCCTGCCGAAGATGTCAAACTACGGCAATACCACTCGGCCAAAATACAGTGCATCTCTTTTTTGACTCTCACATGGTTTTGGAAAGAGTTTAGCAGTTTTGTTATTGAATTCATGTTTCTTACCGCCTAAATGTTTTTGTACGTGGTAACGTAACTTCCATAAGTCGTACATCCAGCCAGTGTGATGTCATCTGCAGGCGCAGGACCCCGAGCCGGCTCACGTAGAAGGAAACATAACGTCTAATATGACGTCGCCCAGAGACTATTGACCCGCGCCCTGTGTTTTTTAGACCCAATTTTTATGGTTATATGTTACGAAGCCGCCGATATTTTTCAACGACTGGACATTATTTAATTAATTTTCAACAACATTTTTATGGATATTTTCAGAGATTAATGGTAAAAACTACACATTGTCACTTTAAGTTAGATGCAAATATCCTGCTTCTCCTGGTTGGATTTCATTGAAATGTGATTCATGTTTAGATGTTTCTAAAAAAAAAAGCACGTTAGCTTATCATCACAGGCACGGTTTGCTCAGAGTGCTCTTAAGTGCAGATCGGTGGAAAACGTAAAGCCAAACCTTTTACCTATAAATTTAATCTCTTCATCATCTCCCTTCCAGATCCGAATCTCCCTACGTACGACCCGACCACTGCTGATCCGCTTACGTACTCAGATGCCTTCTTTCCCGGTGGCTCAGACAACCCATTGCTGAGCGGAGAGACGACCACATCCAGCGCTGGCTCTCCCCGATTCCTTGGCCATGGCCTCAATGAAAACCTCATCCCCATCTACTGCTCCATCCTGGCTGCGGTGGTGGTGGGCCTGGTGGCGTACATTGTGTTCAAGAGGTCAGTGGAAAAAAGAAAGAAAGAAATGGCTATTTTCTTCCTAAAGAAGTTAACACAATTGAGTTTGACACCTTAAAAACAAAATAATCCAGCGCAGAGAGGGTGAAAAGTGAAGGAGATCTGGAGCATTGCTCAAGGCAACATCCCTTTAACACAGATGTTTCCCCAGAAAACCTCTAGCAAAAAAAAATGAGTGAAGACAAAAAATATTCAGTCTGGTTGCGGTTGGAGCAGCTCTGACCCACTTCTTCCCAAAACTAAAAAAAAAAAAAAAGAGCCATAATGAGGTTTTCTCGAAAGAAAGAAAACAACAACACTTAATGCATTACAGAGATTACAAACACATTAGAGAGGACACACCAGCAGATAGATACAGACGCCGGATAAACACGCTTGGAGCAAGTAAACAAGCTCATTAGAGGATTGAGTGTTTGAAACGTGCCAACCAGGAGAAGTCTGAGTTCAAACTTGTGCACACACCCCACATGTATGTTTTTGTTACACGTGTAAAAACAAAATCTGATGAGACATCCTTAAACGTTTTAACCTGCTCTGCCATTCAAAAGCTCACAAATATCTGTGATGTATTAGTCATTACTCCTAGCTAAACTCTACCGTGCTCTTGTTTGTGAAAAACATATTTTACAGAAAAAATGTTGAATGAAAAAAGTGTTCAATTCCAACTTAAAGAGGTCCTTCACTGAGAAACCATTTTTTTACTTATTATTTCTGATTATAATCAGTCACTCTGAGTTGTTCATGCGTGCTGAACATGAAAATAGTTGCTACACCTATCTCCTGCATTAGCTTCTGATAGAAAATATACGGTGAAACTCAAGGATTTGAAAATCCTGACAGATCTACGTCCCACTGTCACTTAACATTCATGGACTCACCCATCTTGACTCATGATGGGGAAGGCTGTTGTTGGTTTAGTGTCCAGGAAACAGCAGAGAACGTCTCAGCTAGTAGAAGCTAACCGTTAGCAACTCCACCACACAGCAGAACTCCTGCAGGCTTGTGTTATTTGTGGAGATAAACATCAACGTTGCAGAGCAAACAGAGTCAGTGGTAGAGTCATGTTGCTGTTAGCCAATCAGAGGAGAGATGTCCAAATATCAGGAAATAAGACTCCAAATCCTGTCGTCTGAAGCTAATTTTTCCTCTGGCTGAATTCTCCGTCCTGAAAGTCAAAGTCAAATTTATTTATAAAGCACATTTAAAACGACATGGCAGCCTACCAAAGTGATGGACAGGGGAGGATAACAGGTCAAAGAACAGATCAAAAGACTAAAACATGTAGCAATCAATAAAAAAGAATAAAACCCCATTTAATCAGAAGATAACAGTACATATAAAAGACATAAAAGCAATAAACAGACGCACCAGAGATTGTTGTCCCCAGAGTACGACTTGCAAGGCATTCATACAATGTATTAAAAATATGAGTGAAGGACCTCTTTAACATCTTACAATTTACAACAATATTCCTAAACGGTGATGTTTCATTTGTTTTAGAAGTATTAAAGTAAAGAAGTATGAAAAGAAGTTGTTGATGAAAAGTAAAATGAGTAGAAACCTACGTGCTACTGTTCTGTGCCAGTTTTATTTTCAGACACATGCTTTGTATCCACAGGTGGAATAGCTGCAAGCAGAACAAGCAGGCAGCTAATAATCGTGCTGCCACCAACAACCAGATGGTGACACCAGAAGGTGAGAAGCTGCACAGTGACAGCGGCATCTCAGTGGACACTCAGAGTCTTCAGGAGCAGCAGCAGCAGCAACAAGCCCAGGCTGAAGTCCAGCCGCAGCCTTCACGCACACACACACAGGAACAAATAGGTGAGATTACATTTCTGCAGAAAACAGGATTTTTTAAAAGAACTTTAATCTGGATTAAATTATAGTGACTATAATTCAAGCTTTTTAAATTTTTGCTGGTTTGAAACACCAACTTTTCTGTTCCTTGACACCAAAAACTGGAAATTGTTTAGGTTCATTCCATAAAGTGATGGAGTCATGGTGCTTCTTCACTTTAACAGAAAATGTAGTTTACTGCAGGGAGAACACATTACTCGCTCTCACAAAAATGTTGTGGATTTAAATCAAAAACGTTATATCACCCAACAGCAGGGGGTAACACTTATCTGCCAAAATGCAGATAAATGAGGAATGTGTGATGTATCAGGGATCAAGAATGTTCACATTATCAAAACGAGGAACTGTGCACCAAGTTTGTCTGACTCAAGTCAAAACTGTTTCAAACTTTTTTTAAAATGCATTTGCAGAGTAAGTAACTGCATGTGTTTGATTTATATATTTTTCACTAGACTTACAAATCAGCTTATATTTGTCTCCTGGGGCTCAGAAAGTATTTTGAGTGTAGTCTGCGAGGCATATTTAGCCATGAAGCCAGACACAATCGAAAAGGGTTTTGCAAGATGAACTCACTAAATGAAGTCTGGCTTGGAACCAACATTATGCACTTTACTGATCTATTATAAAGCAATTTTCTATGCGCTTAATTTACTTCCATTGGTGGAGTGCATTAAGAAAGTCAAACACAGATATTGTTTTCAGTGCATTTGTTTATTTGACTGTCATTAATGCATTTTAACTGTGTGAAGAACCCTGTTTAGTTTTCGTCTCCAGCTGTGCATGGTGCAGATGTTCTGCATGTTTGTCTCTCACTCTGTGGCATCATGCTGATAAATGTGTTGATGGAATTATACTCTCTGACCAGTTTTACAAACTTCAAAGACTTTGGAAGAAAATTTGCTTCAAATTCTGAAATATAAGAGTAGTAAACAGCAGACACAACAGTAAAGGTAAATAATTCAGCTATGAAACTTCACCTTTGATCGATCAATAATCTTTCCTCTTTCCCGTCAACATTTGAAGAACATTTTTGTTAAGCTGAGGAGATGCGACGTGTTTTTGTCAGATTTTACCCAGGATGCCCTGTTGGATAAAGTCTGCACCAGTCTAGTTGGCACATAAATCTGTTTCTGTGTGAGGAAAAGCTACTTAACCTGACCTTGCTCACAGTCAATCAAACATGTTTGAATTTCTGGAGCTGAATCGGGATGCAGGCGGGTAGTTTGGACTGATTACCAACCCAACTGGAAACACATGTTGCCAACAGCCAATGAAGAACGAGGTAGGCACAGTAAAAAGTATCAGAGTATGAGAGGAATCAGCGTGAATATCAAAACAAAGATGGTGAACAGTGAGAGGGATCCACTGCTGTTTGTTTACCCTTTACGCTTGAGAGTTTGAAACATTCAGTCGGATTTTGTTGGTTTAACGTATCATATAGTCCGTCATTGACAGTCTTTCAGTTATAAAAAAGTCTGCTAAAACCAGTCTGCATGTATTCCAGTTCTTTTTAAAACCTGTAAGAATGAAAAGGTCATGGCATGTGTCCTCAGCTTTATAGAGATGAAACCAGCATTCTTACCAGGCCTTTCCACAGGACGCGTAAGCGCCGCGTAATTTCCAAAAAAGGTATTATGCAGCAATTAGCCGCCGTTATAGTTGATGGGTGTGCTTCCACAATTTTGGAAGCGTCCCAGAAGTGTAGGGACATGTTGCTTATGCTTTGAGTCTACTTTTTAAGCGCTATGCTTCCAGAATGCGTCGAGTTCAGCAGTTCAAATCTGCGCCAGACAGGAAGTCAAACACGAAAGCGATGTAAAACTTTCAAAATAAAAGTCACATGAAGATTTCCAGTTGCTTAACTTGTAATAAAAAGGATGTAATTTCCTGTGAAACATCCAAAGTAAACAGAACAGAGAACAAATCTCACCTTTTTGGATACACGCTGCCATCATGGGTGTTAATGCATGAACTGCCAAAGTAACGCTTGGTGTTATACAATTCTTTCGTGATTTCGTGGCCACGTGGGACCAGCTGCGTGGAACGCTTTTGCTGCTGTTTCATGTTTGAAACGCTCCCTGTGGTGAGGGAGCTCACGGGTAAAACATGTCTTATGCATCCAGTGGAAAGGCTGGGTTACAAGAACTGTAGATACAAACAGAGACGTTTATTTTCACAAAAAGAAGATAATTTAGGATCTGATTTGTTTCCTGTAGCACATTTATATGATTATTATGTAACAAGCCAGAAAACTCCCCATCCATTTTTGACGACATAAAAAAGGGATTTATTTTGCAGGAGCGGCTGAGGAATGCGTCATTGAAAGAACGACTTAACTTTTAACCCTTCCCCTTGTTAACTTGTTGGCTCATTAGCAGGCGTTACAAGACGGGCTCCAGGCCTGGGCTGTTTTGCTTTTTCAAATCGGATGTAGCATCAGTGTTTAGCAGGTGATAATTGGCGTTAGTAGCATTTTGTTAGTGTGGAAGCTAGATCCTTGGTTCCTTTACAACCTATTAAAACATCCAAGGGAGGGTGATGGGGGTGCATTCACTATAAATCCATTATAATCACAGGGGGTTTCCTGTTTCCATTGAACCATATTTTACTGGGGTAAAGTATGCTAACAGCATCAATCATGAGAAGTCAGATCAGCTTTTCTGAAAAGAGATAGAGCAGAGAAAATGTGTCTTGCTGTCACTGAGGGGGTATTCCCTGTATGAGTCACTTGTGAGGGGTGAGAGATTCTTCCCGAAGAGTGCTTGGCCTCATTTCTGTCAGCTCATCAAAGACCCATCTATCTGTCTAGCCCCCATCCCTGCCCCTCACAACCTCTTCTGCTTCCTCTCCCCTGCAATCATGCATATAGATGGTGTTTAAAATTTAAACAGGACTCTAAAGCCCTCATGCACATCGTCCAACTGTGCATTCTCGCCCTATGTTTGACCCTCACACGATGGAGTAGAAGCCACTACTAAATATATAACAACAAAAGGCAATTGTAAAGCCCGGACTAAAGCAATGCCTGGTAAAGATAAAATGTTTAAACTTGCTAGAAAAAAAAAATCACACATCAGCAGACTTCCTGACCAAACTATAAGTAATGCTGACCGGCTTTCATCGGAATCAGGAGAAAAATCAGCTCGGTCTTGAGGTGAAAGCCACGGGGAAGTGATGATAAAAGACATCTTGCTGAAAACCCCGTGAGAGGAGGGTGTTTATTTCAGTCGTACAATCAACTTCTATCAAGGCGTTACAGCTAAAACCCACACTAAACATTTAGGATTCTGCAGAAGTGCCTGATGTAAAGGCCAAAGCTCCATTACTCAGACACATGTAACTTTATACGTTTGCAGGTTACAGTTATGATGCTGCTGTGTCATTTATCAAATTACAAACACGGTTTTAGTAAAACACAGAGTGACTCATGACTGGTTTCTGGTTTAGAATAAATCCTCAGCTTTTCTTCCTCCTGTCTCAGGTTTGGGCACAGCAAATGTCTACGATGTGATTTAGAGAGACTTTGATGAATTGAGTGGTGTGGTGAGATGATAAAATCAGACACCATAAGAAGCCGAACGTTCATGCCTTCATGAGTTTCTGTGGGAATTTAAGTGCTGACAACAAACAGATTTTCAGTTTTGGACCTAAATAACCATGAAATATGTTTTATATATCAACATGCTGTTTAAACAGGAAGAGAGACACAACATTTTGACCGTCATCAATCTGAATTAATGAGCATGTATAACAGTAGCCTAAGTTCACTGAGAAACTGTTTTTTTTAGTTGTTATTTTTAAAATATGATGTTATTATTTAAGGTCTGTTTCATGTCAGATAATCTCTAGCTAGTAGATTTCATCTCCTGGTCCTTTTTTTCCAGGGGAGGTGGACCAGTCACACTCTAATGATCCTGATACACTCCAAAAACGACCATGATTCAGTAGATTTGTTTCACTTGGTTTATATAGAAAAAGCATAGAAAATGGTACAAATAACACACCTCGACCCCCTGAAGCACCCCCTGTGGCCGTCAGTCAAAAGGGCCCTGATTCTTCTCATACATTAGTTTCTATAACCTAAGCTCGGTTCCACCCACTTGGTATTGGCACCTTCCTATTGGATGAAAACAAAGAAATGTGTGAAAGATGTGGCTACATGATACATCCTATTCTATCTGAAAGATCGTGAACAGCATTTGGGTTTTTACGCCTAATCTGATTGTGGAAAGAACAAACCATTCCCCTCCACCTACAACAGACAGATAGAAAACCAGAGAGAAATGAAGGGTGCTCTGGGATTGGTTTAGGCTGTCATCCACCCCTACCACCACTTAGAGCTCTCCTGTCATAGGATCGAGCAGACTGCAGCAACGTCCCACTTAGCATTAGCATTAGCAACTCCACCACACAGCAGAACTCCTCCAGGCTTGTGTTATTTGTGGAGATAAAACATCAACATTGCAAAGCAAACAGAGTCAGAGTCGAGTTGGAAATAAAACTTCAAATCCTGCCGTCTAAAGATCACCTCTGCTCTGGTTCACTTCTACTTTCTGAAACAAGAGCGCCAGAGCTTTTTCCCCACAGAGATCAGCTCACAAGGCATTCGTTTATACTAGAGACTACTGCAAATGTATTGAAAAAACAAGTGAACTTGGTCTTTAAAGATATGATTAATTAGCTTAATCTTAGAGTAGGTGCAACATTGAAAGTTTTGACCAGAACTACTTTGCTGGAACAGAGTTGTAGTGGTGACAGAGAAGGGGCTGCAATGTAAATTCAAGAGCTTTTCCCCTAAACGTTGCTGTCATGCAGTTCTCTGACACAATGATGCACTGAAAAAGACAAAAACACTCACTACATTATGGGATCCTGTCAAAAACGCCTCCGCATTCCCGAGTTGTTTCCATGGCTTGCCTGAATCAAAACTAGGTTAAGAGGTTTGTAGAAAAAGAGTGCATTTGTCTCTCATCTTCATTTAGCTAATGGCTTCAGTCTAGCAGGCTGAGATGGATGTACGACACCACAGGGCCCCCTGCAGGGAAGAGTTTGCTTATAAATGCTTTTGACTCCTTACTGGGGAACTTACATTTGCAGAAATTAAAAACTTTCCTCCAGTAAAACATTTGTCTTTTGCTTTGCAGTGGTGAGTGTGGATGGAGGCCCCCATCCTGACTCACCTCCCGTTGAAGTTTGAGGAGGAAGAGGAGACATCTGGACTGAGGACAGGGACACGAGCATTGGAATAAACCATGGACCAAAGCAAAGGAAGGGGGTGCCACACTGAAGACTGTGATTCATGGCTGAAGTGGCCACAGATAAACCACTAGACTGACTTGGACCTTCCAGCACCTTTGGGCCACAGTCTGAGACTCTTCATCCCTGAAACTGACTCTGTCATACAGTGTGCCTGCACACAAAATCTATGGCAATACCAAACACAAGAACCAGTGTTACTCGTAACTATGACATCTCATTTTAACAACCTATTACAATATATGACATAATTATTAGTGGTTGCCAGTTTAATATCTCGTTTTATTTTGAAATATTCCAGTTGTCTTTTAATTTTGCGATCAGCTGCCATGATACGTTTGGGTAAATACGTTTCTTTTCCTTGCATTAAAGAGACCAGGGCATTTTCCCTCTCATATCTCTCTCTGCAGCATCCCACTCTCAGATAAACCTCAGTCCCTCTCCACAGGATTCACTCCATCAGACACCCGTTGTCATTGGCGATCCTAAAAGCAGCAGGAGTGCCGTGAGTCACTCCCTATCTTCTTCTGAAATGTATTCTTCGTGTATGATTTAACTACCAATGTGTCTCTTGTTATAATATTTCACTGGCTTATCCGAGTGACTCATCTCCAGGTGAAAAGTCATTACTTATTCCTCGGCTTCAGCTACACAGAATCCCGTCTCACGGTGTCTCCTGGGATTGTACTTCAGCGATGTCTTGCTGACAATGTGTCACACCCTGAATGTTTGTCTCATGCTAGCGGCGCAGCACTTTCATTTTGTGGCTTGAGTTACACGGCTGATTCGGCAGGCTGCTTCCACGTTACCCCGTAAAAGTCTGGATGTGCAACAAGAGAGGAACGTCTCTGGACGGTGGAGCTCTGCTGACTCACTGAGATAAAGGGAAAGGGAAGCCAACTGTGGAGTAAAAAAAGGGAGTAACAACGTCATCGCTGCTAATTAATCTGCAAATGGGAGTGAAAAGAAAAAAAACTGCACTGAGGATTTCCATTTATAGTCTTTTCTGAGCAGGAAATTGGGACACCCCTCAGAGGATGAAGGCACCTCCAGCTTTACAGTCGTGCATACAGCCTCATCAGTGCTGCCGAGTGATAAACAGCGTTGGGGGAGTAGCACTTTGTCGTTGGCGTTCATATCAACGCAAAGCCCATCTAGCAGATGTCCTGACAGGCAGGTAGTAATTACCTCAGGGTTTTCAGCTTCGTTTAGCCTCCGCTCCACTCTCATAAGTTTAATGCTGCAGACGGCAATGAGACTACGCAGCTTTTGCTGAAGCGTCAGTGTGACATTATAGATCTCTTATCCAAGTCTAAGGCTGCTGACATTTACTACATTGCTCTGGTGACATAAAGCACTTAGTCCAGACTCTCTTCTAAAGCTGTGTGGTACCTTTCATTACAGAAGACCACTTTCATGTGTTCCCCCTCCTGCTGCTGGCAGTAGCTGTAGAAGTGAACCTTGTAAACAACACATACTGTGGCTGAGCTCGGCTGCATTCATTCCTTACAGGGGTGCGTAGATTCTCAGGATGTCTTTCTTCTAGTGTGACTGGGATCGTGTTGACTTTCAGAGGATTTGAATGGACAGAGTGCGGAATTGTGAAGGAGTTGGTGTGTTAAAGGGACACTTTGCAACTTTTTTTTAATTTTTAATTAATGTTCTTGAGCCAGTATGTGCTAAAATGACCCTTTACAGGTTTAATGAAATGTCACTCAGACCCCCACCGCCCTCTGTGGCCAGAATACCACACTTGCAACTTCAGAGTGCCGGTTCGGTCTCTGTTGGACTTAGAGCAAAAAGGAGCTGACATGCCTGGTGCTGCAGTCTGCTTCCAGCACGTTTCCTGCATGTTTTAGATCATGAACACAGCTGATTTGTTTGATTTAGTGATGAACCGCTCCTGTAGACACTAATGAAGGCTGAGGAGACATTTCAGCAGTTAGATTAAGGTGTTAAAAAGATGAACGCACAGCGAGGAGGAGAGTTTCACTTTCGGTTCTACAAAACAAACACTAGGGGGTGCTAAAAGCAAGCCTAGTCTCCCTTTAAACGATTCAGGAAGAACTTCTTTAATTTGATTGTTTACAGACCAATACTAATGGTTTTATCAGTACACATAGCCAAATATACATAGTGAGAAGAATCATGTTGGTGTGTTACTGTATTTAAGCTCAAACTATTGTACTTTACTAACCTTTGCTGAAAAATGCAGAATACCACGCTGTTAAACTGTAACGACAGCTGTTGTAGCTAATTCACAAATCAGACCTCTGATCTTCCATCCAGAGGGTCATTAAGGGTTTTGCTGTCCTGCTCCACATGCAAGATGTTGTAACCACACTCCTGAAGGTGGAGAGTCATGTGAAGCAGTTTGAGTTTTAGGATCAGATAATGTTGATTTTTCTAAAATCACACATCTAATTTGTCCGAAATATGAACGTACCTATCCTCATTCTATAGATAGAGAATATCCAAAGCTACCTCAAACCCACAATTGCGCTCTGAAGTGATTCCCCACCTGTTTTACAGTAATCTATACGTGTGAGAATGTGATCAAAGCGCTCTGCATGGGGACAAGATGAACAAAGACCAGAAAGATGGTCTGGAGGGATAATTTCTGGGTTTGATTTGCAGCCTAGCTCATGTTAACAAAGATAGACATTAAAAAAATAATCATTATCCTGAGCTGAAGTTAGAAATAGTTAAAAGTGCTGTAGTGATGCCAAGCACATCAACATGTTTCTTCATGCAATTGTTTCTGTTCTTCCTTATATACAGAGTAGAAGAGATTGTTTTTGTTTAGGTAAAAAACAATCTCTACTGTGTTTATAAGGAAAAAACAAAAAATATGGATTCTTTAAAGCTACACAGAATGAACGTAACAAAGATGTTTCTTCATGACCCATTTCAAACAAAAACATGCTTCAACGTCTTATGTAACCAATTTGTGTGGAAAAATGCATCCTTTATGACTTCTATGATGTTAGCAAATGAAAAAGTATATGTTATTTTAGAGAAAGGGTTTAATACTGCAGGAAAAACTAGCTAAGATGAGATCTGAGTTTCCTCATGACAGAAACGGGTTTGTTCAGAGTAAAAACCAGTGGAGCCAGAAACATTTAAACATGGCTTTATGTAAAACTTACTACTTAATATTTTCTTTGAAATGGCATAAATTCTTATTAGTTTAATAGAAACTCAAAAACACAAGAGCTAGTTCTGTGGAAAAACATATTTATCCTCACCAAGTGTAATAAATGTTGTCATCCACGTCTCAGCAATAACGTGACTGCGAGACAACAGTAGTTTTGCAGAACTTTGCTTGTTAGTTGCACTCGTAGGGGTTAGTGATAGATAGGAAGTGTCAGAGAGAGAGAGAGAAGAAAACAGTGAAAATGAGTCATCACGTTCTGTCTGGTACGGCACGGATCGATCACATGGTCACAAACACCTCAAGACAATTAAACTTTCTGGCCTCCTCACTTGTGATTCATGAATCACCGAGACGTAATGAATGGACACAAATACAAGTCCTGCTGTAGTCTGCAGCCTTGTGGTGCACATGTGACCACACACACACATGCACACAAACACACACAAAGACGAGTGTGTGATTCACTCTTCTAGCTGGTATGATTCATCCTGATCCTAGCTGTGGCGGTGACATTAAAGCAGACTCCGCTACAGTACGAGTGACCAGAGAGTCGATGTAAAGGGGGAAAAAAGAAAACAACAACCCACAAACGCCTCAATTCCATCCTCCCCTGAGGGCCAATCAGCCCTCCAACCGTGCATTCATCCTCTCGGGGGTGACGTATTCTCTTTCTCCAACAGCTTGTGCAGTGAGAGTGTCTTTGTAAGAATGCACACAGCCTGGGTATACACTGAAAATATGCAAGACACGTTTGAAGATTAGTTGATATTTGCCCATCGTCTGTTATTTTAAAAGGTTTTTGTCCTTACATTTCCAGTTTGTTTATACTACGAATAGTACTACACTTTTGGGATGAGTATTTTTTCTAAGTGATGTTATTTTGTAGCACTTAGTAGATATATGATTGCACTCAAAGAGTGTACCACAGTTCAAGTGCCTGTGTACAGTGTTCAGTGTCTTTGAGTTTAGAAAGTTGACTCTATTTCCCCCTCTATTTTGTTTGAACTTTTCCATTTATGGTTTATTTGTTTTTATTTTAGAGCTAATGAAGGCTTTTACTGAACTGAAGTCACAACTACGGATGAGCCTTGGAGACTCAAGCAAACTGTAAAAACCTGGCACCAAAACCGAGACTTGCATTACAAACAGGTTGCCAGTGAACTCATACTGTAACTATAAAACCATGTAGCACTTCGACAACATTAACATCTTACAAGTACTTTTACTCTGAAATTCACACAGATTATCTGATAGCTGAGATGTACTGTACAGATATTTTGCATGTACAGTAATTTGACCGTGTACCTTCATTATAGAGGCAGCCGGACATGTAATCTGCATCATAGTGATGTCTATGGGGAGGCTCACTGTGATTATCTGTGATTTTATTACATCAGGACCTGGTCCCCAAATAAGCTGAATGTCATCTGTAGTTACCTACTAATGTAAAGAGCTTTGTGTAAATGTGAATTTCTTAGAGTTGATAAAAAGATAGAAAACCATGCTACAAAATGTAAAAAAAAATGTGTGCAAGTGAAACGAACATCAATAACAAAACAATAAAAACATATGTTATTGGCATTATTTGTCCAGATTGTTTTTGTTGCTAAAGCATGACCACTCGATTTAATAAGTAAGAATTTATTAATTGTTGTGTCTAGCTTTTTTGGGTCACTGTTTATTCACTGGGATCATACATTTCTTTATCACAAATTTCTGTGGTAATGATATCAACAAGGTTTTCCAAATTCCTGCTCTGCATGTGCAGAAGCCTGTTTCGAGATGCCATCAGATCATTTTGCTTGGTCGTTTTTTTCTAACCAGCAATTAGATGATAATTCTTGCTGTTATGGATCTGAACAGTGTTGCACTGTGCTGGCTTTAAGCAATGCATGATTGTTTTGTAAAATCTTTAGAAATGTTCAGTTTTGGTTGAATCTGCAGAATGTCACCAATGTAAATTGATATTCTATTCTATTCTATTCTATTCTATTCTATTCTACTCTATTCTATTCTATTCTATTCTATTCTATTCTATTCTATTCTATTCTATTCTATTAAGGCAGCAACTCTGAGGCCTAATCAGCTGAAGTGTTTTTCTTCCCAGATGCACGTATTGGATGTTACCTCTGTAAAGACACAACTTTACCTAAATTATAATTATTATTATATGTCATATATTTAATCTTTTATTGCTTTATTCTTTACAATTTTAACAAAAGTAAAAGCCTAATTGTGTTCAAAACAGAAAGGGATCAATACCAGAGAGGCTGGCTGAAGCATGACTGCTGTCTCCTTTCATGATTGACATTTAAAGCAGTTCACATTAACTATTTAGTCAGTGCGAGTCAGCCAAAATGACTCGCAAACACACTTAAAGTCAATTTAAATCAATTCTAGATAGGAATTGTATCAAGCTGTTTATTTAGGGGTTTATGGAAACCGATATTAGTTTGATTTGGTGGAATAAAACCAGTAAAACAGTAAAGCCAAACCCAAAGTCAAATACGATCCTCAAAATCTCAAGTATTCTTTTGTAAACTTATACAGACTTGTTGCAAGTCCTAAAAAAATGCAGGTTTCCCCCCCATTTCTCCATTTTCACCCAAAACATCCAAAAGCTTATGTGAAAAACTTTGCCAAGCAAATAAAAAATAAATTCCAAAACCAGAAAGAATGAACGTGGACTGGCAGCCAAACCACAGTCAAAAGCAGAACCACATGTCTGTTCACAGGACTAATAGTGTGGTTCTCTGCAGTCTCATCGCCACTCCAGGAGATTTTCCCCGTGTCAAATTTATCCTTGTTCATAAATCCTCCACAGACCTAAACAGGAAGAATGTGAAAAGAAAGGTGCTGGACCAATATCTACGCGGTGGACTCACAGAAAAATGATCACATGTTTTTGTTACCGTCTCCCTCCACTTTGGCTGATTTCTACACAGACCTTCAATTCTGCAAACCAAACCAAGATGGGTTTACAGACTGTTGAATTTTAATTTGATCAACAGGAAGAGGCACAAATCAAAGTTTTTTCGTCTGTCAAGACTAATTATGATTGTAAAGTGGCAGATGGAAGCCATGGGAGGATAAAAGGAAAGAGGAATTTTAAAATCATGCTTTGGGCATTGCAATGCAAAAATGTCCATGCTCCTGATAAAGTTCATAAGGAAACAGTCACCTTCAGCTAAAAATAGAATATCTAAGCTTCTATTTATCAGTAAATATATAGAAACATTCCTTAGTAATTTAAATAAACTCTAACTTTATTTAAAGCACATGTTGCATCCACAGCAAAATGAACTTTTTCTGAGATTGTAAACAGGTTTTCTGAGCAGATCTTGCACCTAAATTCAGATGATATCAATGAGCCGAACAGGAAGTTACTGTTAAAGGATGCAGGAGCGACTTTTACAGCAAAAAACAATGTTTCCCAGGCCTGAGAAAAGGTTAAAACACAGAAACACACGAGACAAGTGCAAAAGAAAACGAAACTAAATACAAAGAGAAACAAAACCATAAAGGGGCTTCAAAGCTAAAAGTCCCCCCAAGAAAAGAAAATGTCTCAACAGAACAAAAGCAAAGCTTGCATGAGATGAAAGGACCAAAACTGTAAAAGGAAGAAAATATCAATCAAAACACAAGACAGGTGGAGAGGCTGAACATAACTGAACTACTTTAAATACTTCAAGGATTTAAATTTAAACAATATGTCAAAATATTACCAAATTCTGCACAAACTGTCATAAACCATCTCAGGTAAACTCACCTACATGCTCGTCATCAACATCAGGGTCACGACCTGACTGCAGTTCATCGTTGTAACCAGCGTGAGTGGGCCAGTGCTGTGAGTGGGCTGGTTTCACTTGTCACCGTGCTGAGACCTTTTCCAGGTACATTCCGGTAGTTTTTCAGGCCATTTATCAGTCGTAATCTCAGAAATTACTGAAAAAAAATCTTCTTCCTCAGGTAAACAACAGCTGTCTGTATTTCTCTAGGGAATGTACCGGCAGTCATTCTCTACTACTTCAAGCACTAAAGTGGGCAAATGTTCACATGAGTCAGCATCTGCGACTTTGGAGAGACGTTCTCTTTACAGATTAACACAACGTTGTGTGGGTGTTGTTGTGCGCATGGTGGCAGTGGGGTTATGGTATGGGCAGGTGTATCTTATGGACAACAAACATGGGTGCATTCTATCGGTTATGCACAGAAATACCTGGACGACATCCTGAGGCCCATCATTGTGCCATCATGC